>JAUTBT010004858.1:0-20477 GCA_032361225.1 Lepetodrilus schrolli | reverse complement strand
CCCCCCCCCCCCCCCCCCCCCCCCCCCGATGCCGATGTAAGAAGGGATAAGACTTGTGACGTCGTCGTGAAACATTTGTTACGAGGTGACAACATAGGACTGGTTTAGGAGCTCGTGAAACGGGGGCCTGATATTATTATAATTACATATAATAAACACGGCGTAGACATATAGAAGTATGAAGGTATCATGTATACAAGTTAACACAAGGATTCATTAAAACATTGATTTCTTTAAAATAAAATGCTAGTTTAAAACCATTTTAGAATAAAATTAAATAAAAACTAAATACGAGTTAGATATTATACTTAAATATTAATTTTATTATAACTAATAATATTTCAGCAGTATTATTTATATCGGAAATGTTTTGTTTTCATGGTTCAGATGGTTGACCTACCATTATATCCGAAGCTTGCGACAATAATGACAGATTTTCTGGGTTCGAATCTGATGACCCGATATCTCTCCGTTTGGCACGGTTTGCAAACTGAACAGGTTAAATCGTCGATTAAGTGTGTAAATGGAGCTCGATTAAAAGACAGTTAAACAGGACAGCTCGCACCTTGTCGCCCCGTCAGATTTCCCCGGGGGTGCAAATCACTTAGTATTCCGCGGACTGAGGGTGTTGGGAGGAGGGGTCGGGATGCGCTGATGGTGTGGATTCCCGAGTTCGATCCACCTGCATTGTCCGTCCCGTATGTCCTCTCTTAATGCAACGGTATGACCATTGACATTGCTGTTAAAACTAGTTTTGTTTACGTCGTTTTCTCTGCTCACGCGACAGTTCTGAAGGGTAGGAACAATGAAGGAAACAATTGAAACTTTCTTATTTCAGAATGGCAACGTAATTCCGACCTGATAATATTTACAATAACACAGACATTCATTAAAAAAACCTATAGACGATAATAAAGATAACGTTGTTCTACATCCGTATTAAACGTTTACTGTCTCACTGTCTCTTTTACATTAATGCGGCGAATTATGGACACATATTAACAGTTCATGAGGTTGTTATCATAATCAGATATCTTTGGAAAAACCTGGAACATACCAAAATGCCCACCGTCCCACCTACATATAATGCAACTCGCAAACTCGCAGAATTTCTGCTCCGACGTAAGCACGTCGATTCACATCGTCATAGTGCATCTTGGTTCATCCTTACCCATCATTGGTATTTTATTTTACAGCTTACATGACACGAGATAACAGAATCCAGAAGTGTGCCATTTACCATGGAACAAGAAATGTACACGTTTTCTTGTCATTTGTAATTATACTGCTTTCAAACAACTGGTTCCAACATTGAACATATACTACATGTCCCTCTGCACTGACGAATAATTTGTAATATTAGGTTGGTTTAAATATATTTTTATTCCAAAAATGAATGAGGATTGGTAATCAAGCTGTAAAGCGTGCGTGTGCTTTTTTTAAAATGTGTATATCACTCCTCTGTATTATGTACAGTGTGGACCTTGCTTTGAGAACTTGTAATTATTTAATTCCCCATACCTGAACATAACGACATTTGTAACCGGGTAGTTTTTATTTACAAATTTTCATTGACATATGATAAAAATATTACACGTATAGTAGTCCAGCTAAATTGCAAATTATAACTTGTATTATGTTTAGACCGTCTTCGATCAGTTAGTGAAGCAATTTCCAATTTAATAATTTATAGTGCAGGTTCACGTCTGGTTTCCACTCGTTGAGACCCCCTGACACGCGCACTTACATATCACCCCGGATCACAGTACAGACGCGCGTGCTCAGCGCGCATGACAGGAAGTTGTGATACCACACACCCCGTTTCAATGGCTCCGTCTTTTAATGTCCCCTCGCAAAAAGATCAGCTAATCCCACTAATAGAAGTTGGAAGCCCACGAGTGTAATTACTGGATGGGGTACTGTAGCCTTCTGTTCCCTAAGCGTTTAGCCCAGATTAATCACTATTGTCACCAGGCCACCGCTTGATCGAAGCCACTTCCAATGTGTGAAAACACCGTGCTATCGCGTTGCTCATCTGCAGTCAGGACATTATCATAAAACGGCCATTTTATAGCAATTAGTTCAGCGCCACATCCTCCGCTCAACTACTTGTGGTCACGTGGCGCCGGTACCGCGCGATCTCGCGTGATCTCGCGTGTGTCCCCTTTCAGCCCACTTCTCGTTATGCCAAATATCGCTAATTGGTTGGCGGAGATCTCTACATGATCTCGCTTTGATAGCTAAGAGGACAAAGAGACGCGGAGTGTATCATGGGTAATGTCATCCGGGGCCTGGCGGTGAATAAACGGCCCCAGGCAGAGAGATGTTCCGTACGAACATAACAGTAAACAGGGACGAGCTTTTAAATATTCATTCAACAAAGCTGTAGAAATATTAGACGCATGTTACGTGTTAGCTCGTCGCTACGTTTATGTGCAAAGTTGGAGGTTTTACATTAATTCACTTAATTTGTAATCAATAGTTCATGAAATGTGTTATGTTTGTATCGTAAAAGAGATGTACTATAGTTCGTTGAAGGTTTGAAATGAACACACCAGTACGTACTATAAAATCAATAGAAATGTGTAACGTGTGTATCGTAAAATAGATGTTTTCTCCACGGCATTTAGCCGTAAATTGGGATGTACTAGTAATCAGGAGAGGGAGGAACAACTGACGTTTACATATGTGGGAATTCAGACTTGTTTAGAGTTGTTTCGATCATATTTCTAACCGGCTTTGGAAACATGTTCGTCCCAAATTCAAATATTATCATCCCCACTCTCCTCTTAGCATTTACCCCGGTATGTTGATTGTCGTGTGGATGATATTTCTTTCAGAAACTCCACGGCATTTAGTTCTAGTAAAGCAAAATCTATTTTTATTTTGTTTTTCTCCCAGCCCAGAATTAGAAATGCCCGTCATCTTCTAAAATCTATATAAAATAGTAAATTATTTAAAATAAATGTACGTGTTGTGCTATAAAATAATAAACAAGGTGGGTAACTTTAGTAAAACAACAAGCTTTTTAGAAGTTAGGCCCTGGACTTAAATTCGTTTCAAATTGTGTTTAACACAGGGCTTAAATACGAGCAGTCCCGGTGTCGTGGAGATGTAACGGTCGTTATGTCGTTACTGTCATTACTGTCGTTACTAGAACACCTCAATGATCACGTGGGCACTGATCATGAAAACCAGCCACGTCATTGGGCTGAGAGAAAAACAAATTGTGGAATTTGAAAAACGTTTTTCTTAGCTTTTCATCTGAATAGAACAATAATTGCTCCCGTCTTCGCTGTGCCCAAAGCGGCGTATATTCTACGTGGGAGATGAAGCCTTCAGCTACCTCTATAGATTGGGAGATCCAAAACTTCATAAAAAAATAGCATTCGCCTGTGTGTCGACCTTCGATTGTTCCTGGGTTTTTTTCTGCTTCTGATAAATGATTGTTAATCGAGTCATGCCGTTTGGGGATGCACGCATTTCTTTCAAGAACCGAATGTGGACGTTGGATTGTTCGTGTATCCACTTTTTCATCTTACTGATTATATGACGACATTGTGCAACTTCACAATATTATTTCCAACCATATAAAATTATATTTTTCTTTCGTTTTTATTCTTTATAGAGACAGCATTCCTCACTTTATAAACATTAACCATATCTTGAACTTTGATTTGTTAGTTGTAAAAATCCATTCCTCCTTTACATATTATTGCACCATTTGTAGTGTAGATTGCATCTCCAATGGACTGTGTAAAATTTCAATAGATTTAACGAATAACCATTACACATTTTATATTAAAACTAGCAGAAAGACATATCGTTAGTAATCAGTATTTTGAAAATAGGATTTTTCGCAAGATGGGAAAATGTATCACTAAATCAGCAGAAGTGTAGAATGATATATTGCTAAAATTAACAATAATATATTGCTAAAGTTAACAATAATATATTGCTAAAGTTAACCATAATATATTGCCAAAATTAACAAAGATTCTCCCCCTGGGTATATCCAAGCACAGATGTGAGCGTGAAATTGATCGTGGTAACCGTCGCTCATGAATTCATGTTTGTAAATTAATTCCACCCATTTCTCGCCTGGGCATTCGCCAACTTAACCAGTCCGCCGGCCGATCACTTCCGTCTCGGGAAAAATCACGTGGCAAGGACAAGTTATGTCATAAGGGAATAATTTTAATTTGTCCCCACTTGATAGCAGTGTAATACCGGACGTAACAACAGTATCATTGTCGCTCGGTCACGTGACGGGCATGTTAAGCAAGGGTTGATTAATCCCATATCTTCCGCCCCTCAATAGCCACGCCCAGTCGCGTTATTGCCCAAGGGATATCGCACGAGGAGGGGGGTAAATTGAACGGCAAAGCACAAGCCGGCCCGCAGTTGGAAACAGGAGCTCGTAATTGATAAAGCTGTAATTAAATTAATTGTTTTGACGAGAAATTGCACTGTTTTCTTCATCGACGTGTAACGGCTCCATTGATTTACGTCTAAAAATAAAAACACACTAAAAATCTGGTCTATGATAATTGGCCTAAGAGATGTAATATTAAATATTTCAATATTATAAAAGTACGATAAAATAGAAAGTCAAATCAAAACAAAAACTAATTGTTAAAATTAAATTCTATCTTGTTTTTGTGCTTTTTTGCCTACGCGCGTTTAAGTCTTACAAATTGCCAAAGAAGAAACGTGATATGTCAGTTATATGAAAGTAAGAATTACCTACAAGAAAACCTTAATGAGAATAAAATTACACTGCATGAATTTATGTAGATTAAATGTTTGTTGAGAGTAATTTATTTTCAATTAAAATATCATTCAATGACAGTCGTGTAATGAAATATAACTATCATGTAACTGTGAGCCACAGAAGAGTCAATTAAGGTATACCCAACACCGACCGTAACCCTTATCGTAGTACACATATAGCAAATACCGCCTGAGGTATGATGCCGTCTTCTCATAACCTTTAAATAGTTGTCTGACAGACAATATCACACTTCGGGTAGACGTCATATTCTCCTTACAACACATTGCCACGTAGTATTCACGACATTTACGTACCGGTATATTGCTTGGATTGATATGATGAATTAAAAATAGACAGAGTTACATGTATTAATACATATATTATAATCAACACAGGCGTTACTATTTATAAAATGCATATTATGTTGATTCAGTATTAAACTATGAATGTTCATCTTCTTCATCTAGAATATCATTGCAATAATGATCCAGCAGTCAGTTCTCGTAAGTCGCGAAAAATGCAATCAACTCTAATTAATATATTCAAAGCCACACATTCATAATAATCAATGTATGTAAAGGCCAGAGTGTTCTGAACACACAACATCCATATTATATGACTTTATAGCCTCAAAACTCCCATTTTCGTCGAATGAAATTGGCAGGCGACAGACTGTACTGGTTTGGTAGGCTGAGGGTTAAAACATTCTTACAACACTCACACTACGTTGAATTTTGTCTACATTTCTCGATTTCTAAAACAACATTTGTAAAGAAGTATTAGAGCAAAAATGAAAAATAACAAATGAATATGGCATATGTATGTTAATAACGACTAGCTTATGGATTTAAATAATGCATTAATGTTGGGTGTGTCTTTGTTTATTCATTAAAGTAATATAGTTTTACCGCAAGACACTAACCATTTCTGATACATAGTAAAATATGATACATGATGAAGACTAATATTGGAGACATTTCTCCCTAATGTCATAACCACTGCGCTTCCTTTTCCAGTTTCAAGTACATAATAATATACAAATATTCCATCCCCAATTTGGGTAGAATGGATGTGTTAAAGTTTTAATTTCGGCTGTATTTCCTATGGGCTCACGAAAATTGTTTACCCCATATTTAAAGTATACCCCAAAATGTGAAAAGTGTATTAAAGCCCCAGTGACAAGTTATAGGCATATTAATATTATTACGCTAAGGATATTAACATCTTACACTTACGTACAAACGTATGGTATGTAAAACAACAATACTACAAGGTACTCGCAGGTTTACTGCAACATTACGCGTTACGCATGTTGCGGGTTTCCTCCTTCCCTAAAACTGACAAGCCGTGATATAGTTGAAAGAATCTTGAAAGCGGCTCTAAACCCCAATTTAAAAAAAAGTTAAATAACAAAGAATTAATGTAGAAATATTTCATATTTCCAAATCTCAGTCACTGTCTCCGAGAAAATCACGAAAGTGAGAAACATGAAAGTTGGCACTGTTGTTTTGATCCAATTAGAGACGACTTCTGGAGTAGGTACAACACGGATGTGCGAACGATTATTATTTCAATTACAGTCAAACCAAAATAGATAAGTTAGTCAGCGAAACGTTGTAATGCGCCCTCGGGGCGTGGAACGACGCTATGATTACCCAGAATTCAGAGGGTCTCGGAGGAATTCCGATGATCGATTGGTTTAGAGGGTTGGGGCGAATATAAAATATTTATACATAATTAATATTCCTAATGTGTTGTGATATTGTATGAGAATATTTATGCTATGTCTGCTGTGATATCGCTATGTAACTACGTCTACTACTACTACTACCTCTACTACTACTTCTTCTACTACTACTACTACTACTACTACTACTACTACCACCACTACTGCTATTACAAGATATGCCATAAACAAATCTAGTTCCTGTTTATGGAAACGAATTCCATCGAAACAAAAACTGTCAAACCTGAGCAAATCTGTGTGCATACTTACCCATAATTGTACATTTTTGACTATTTAAGATTAAATCAATCTTTTTCTTGTGAGGTCGAAAGTCATCATATATAATATTACTTGAACTTCTCGTCACTGCATTGATACAGCACTATTTTGTGTCTAGATATGGTTTCCAAATATATCCTATGAAACAAAAATGCACAGAAAGTTCGGATTGTAGAATAATTCAAAAATGTTTTCTAGAATGACGATAAATCGTTGATTTAGCTGTGGGAATAATTGCTGTGTGACGATTCCTGCTAGAATGTATCTGTCTGTTTAACAAGGTTCGTCCGCTTCCCCGCGAAAGCGCGCCATCTTCCAGTTTAAATACGGACGCAAAGTTTACAGTTGTGGATGGCAAATTGAATTGAGGTCTTCAACCTCCGTCTCCCGGAACTCAACTCCCGGCTCGCGTTGGCTCATCCGACATGTTAGCTTCATTTAATTGTGCTCCATTCCTGCGCTAAAGAGCTGACGATACTCAATATACGCACGACTCAAATGTGATCAACATCGATTCCGGATTAAACCCAATTCCGATTTTAAATCATTCTCAGCTGTGAGCGCCCCCTAGCGTCACTTGCTTTGATATAGGGGCGCTGTGATCGCCTGTGTAGATCGTAATTTATTTCCCCGGTAGTCCAAACAGCTTGATTGCATTACTGCGAATACCAAGCAGGACCAGTCTGATAGATTAGGTGTCATCCCGTTTGCCGAATAATTGGAAATTTATTTAATCAAAACTTAGTCCGCCATTGTTATAGGAGTTTTAAGGTTGAGGGAAGGGGAACAAGTGCCCGTTTAATTTTCTCTCTCAATCTCAGAAGAGTTCCATGTTGGCTTGCTTCTGCGAACAATTACACGCATTTTATATTGAAAACCTCTCCAGCCTAATCTGATTACCAGAATATAAAACTAATATCAATATGTGAAACCCAATTTGCGTCACAAGCGCTGATTCGAGCCTTTTCTTAACAGAATTAGAGGCAGTCCCTTGGGACCCGACGCTGAAATATTGTACTTTTATGTAATAAACAGTCTGCTGAATAATCAGCATTGAAAGTCCTGCCTGATAAAAGTGCGGCCAGCCATTTTCTGAAAGCAAAGCTAACCCTGCCATCAAGATAAATATTTCTAGGATGAGATCCCACGAGACTTCTGAGAAATCAAGCAAAGATACCTCGCTGCTGATGTCAAAACGTGCCGTGTCACGTGACACCCGATTCCAAGAGATCTGGGGGGAAAAACAACACGTTTTCCCCTTTTCTGTGAACATGGAATATAAAACTAGGAATTATTTTTCCGAACTGTGAGAATTATATCTCTTCAGATGTCATCTTGAAATTCCGCCTTGATACTACGGTGCCAGACTGTAGTCTTCATGGCAACTAGCGGGGACATGCTACAGTATCAATTTTCTGCAGCACAACCGCCTTAATACATGTGCTTTTCAACAAAAAAGCACAAGGTCAAAACACTGTCAATGTCAGAGAAGCAAATGGTCAGTGTCTTGCCCCAACACTAACTGAAGTGGGCGAACTGAAACAAAAATGGCTACCATTGTGTTAACATCTCCTGAACATCTGCTATTGTTTGGTATTTATTTCCTTCCAACTGGTTAATACTTAACAAAACTTGCAATGTTCAGATTGCTATATAAACGACCTTGTTCATTGTATAAAGTATGAAATGTCTGTGTGGACCATCTTAAAATCAGATAGTAGGTGTACCTGGTTCAAGATATTATTATAAATGTTGCTACGATTGTATCATGATCCAAATTCGCTAGTGTAGACGGCAAATAGCCTGGTTAAGAGCATTATCGTGCGGGACCACTTTCGTGCTATTGTATAATTTAAATAAACGCTAAAACAACTTCAGACGATAGGGTCATGATCTCGCTGTATGGAACGGTCTCCATGTTTTTCCCAAACTCGCACATTTCGTGTTAGCGTTCCCGTAGGAAAAAGTGACGTTATCTCCATTTCGTGATCAACAAACAGTTACAGATCTAAATGGCCGTAATTGATGCCACTGACAGTTATTTTTACTGCCCTCGTTTCGAAGAAGGAAACAAAAAAACAAGATAAATTGACGAGTCCTGGATAAAACTAGTCACGCATGTGTTCCGCACAGCTGACCAAGCGTTAACGTGGAGTTGCGTTATTACCCAGGGTGCATTACGGTAACGCGTTTACCGGAGATGCGATCAGCGTACGCGGCTGTACTCGGCGGTCCTGCACGCTCGTAGACATATCAGCGTCGTGCTGAAGAACTCCAGATACGACGCTCGGCTTATCTAATTTTCCCGGGGTCGACACATCATTCTATTTCTCCAATTTTGATCCCGCAAATAAAGAGAAACAGACCCTGTAGAGGGAATTGATTTGATAAACGCACGATAAATAAATAACCCGGATTGGCGAACATTATCGATCCACTCTGAGTGATCACCAAACGAAGGATGGCATTTGCCTGAATCCCCTGTGGAATAATGGTCGGACTGTGCTTGCAGCGAGGAGTACTATCTCTCGACTGCAAACGTTAATCGAACGTGACAAGGACGGAAAGTAAACATGCGGTAGTTAAGGGATGTAAGCAAGCGTTGTCGACAACGAGACTGGTTCAATTTGTCTTGCTCTGATACAAAGATGATAGAATTATTTTCGTTTCAGAGCGTGGTCAGTTCATCATGACATCACGAATGTCCAAGGTGAATCATGCAAAACGGACGTTTAGGTTTATTTGCAGCATGCTCTGGACGTTGATTCTTCTAGTTTCCATTCACACACAACACATCATATTCCCCCCCCAAATCACAACCATTCTACATGCGCATGCCAACAGCGATTAATTTATTAATAAACTGATGAAAGAATCTTGAAAGCGGCTCTAAACCCCAATTAAAAAAATAAATAAAAAATAAAAAATAAACAACAAACAAACAAAGCAAACAAACAAACAAACAACAACAACAAAAACAACAACAAACTGATGAAATAACGCGAACACGTGTGAAGTATGGACATTTTTTAACAATAAGTACACACTTCTTGCTCAAAGATATATATGTTCTATGGACATACTGATTGGGTCGCCAATTCCTGAAATGGCCGTATGCCTTTGATCACATTATATTTGTGCCTGCTCACCTTGGTCCTATGTTGAAAGAAGGACAAATATTTTACTAGTATATCATATTGCTACATGAAATATTACATATAATTTGTTTACGATTCACTTTTCACAAAATAAAAGCGATTATGTTTATAACGAACTATATTATACCTTTGTGAATGTTCTATTATTTCTTTTAACTCTTTCATTTTTTTTGTTTACTTCACTTCGTTTTCAGGATTCGTCATGCAATATGGAAATACATTTTCACTACGTTCACCTTTGACCTTGTATTTTCAGGCATTTTTGGCCAGGGTGAGCAGGCACGAGTTGGCCATATTCGAGGTGACTAGATACTTATCTCGCTCCTTATGCTACTTCCTTATTCCCGTCTTCTCTCCCCCCCCCCTTTTCGCTCCTTACTCTACTTACGACCCATACCATTTTAATTTAGACAGTTATACGGTTAATTCTTGATTTATTGAGCTGATGAGATACAACATTTTATACAAATGTTTGCAACCAACCAAACACACTTTAGAAAGATTACGATACAATCGAATTCAATGCACATTTTACAAAACGAATACACAAACAGCGGGATCCGATAACTTAGGTAGTAATTTTCTCCTGATTTAAAGTGGGGAAATAGAATTCAGGTAATGGTAAATACTTTAATATTCACATTGATGTTACGGCTGAGTGATACATTATCGTACTCACGCTGTTTAATATTTCCCCCTTATGATAACCACAACTGAATACAGCAATATAAAGGTAGTTCAACATTGTATTTCAACATTTTAATAACATAGAAAAACGTTCTTTTTGGCATCTCAGGTCTTCCGTACAAAATGTACCAGCATGCGCACGAGAGCTCCGTCAATCCAGAGAAGCGGAAACAGCGGCGCATACGAACGACCTTCACCTCTGCGCAGCTGAAGGAGCTGGAGAAAGCGTTCGCTGAGACGCACTACCCAGACATCTACACCAGAGAGGAGATAGCCATGAAGACAGACCTCACAGAAGCCAGGGTGCAGGTGCGTGGATACTCTAGGCCTATGCACACCCGTAAACGTTTAAACGTCCTTGGTGTGCACGCGTTCTTCCATGTCAATAGGGGCGGGTCGTAGGGCAATGGTAGAACGTTTGGACTTCGCAGCCAAAGTTCAAATGCATCATTGTTTTCGAAAGTTACTTTTCTGACACGATCATGATAGGATGCGTTATCGACAAACTGTAATATAAGTGAATCTTGAACGCATGTCTAAACCCCAATTCAAAAAGAGAAATAAAAGGCAGCCAATTGATAAGACTGCTGAGAATCTAGTTCTTGTCAAAGACGTTGGAGACAATCTTGAAATGTCATTTAAAAAATTACATTTCTCATAAATAGAAACATATGGCATACAACGTCTCAACAATCTTATCAATTGGCATACATTTCTTACTCCTTTCTTTTTTGTTTTCATTGGGGTTCAAGAACAACCATTTAGAAATAGATTAGTTACCAGTATACAACCCATAGCATTATTCTTCTATTGATATTTATACTTTCTGGTGAACTAATAAAAAAAATACTAGGTTTTTTTCCATCTCCGATTGTCTTCAGGTTAAATGTATAAAATACCAGTTCCTCTACTGATTCTAAAGATACAACCATTTTGTCATCAACGTCAAGAAACTCCTAGTTGCTTGAAACTCTACATATGTGTCCCGATTGGTGGTCGTAGAAACTCTACATAAATGTGTCTTGATTGATCGTCGTAGAAACTCTGACCTTGGTTTAATTAATTATAAACTAAACTAACTCCGAGGAGAATACCAATGCTCAGAAAAGGAGCTCTATACTTCCCCAAGATCAGAAATCAAGAAATCAATAAGCACTACCTCTTAGCACTGCACGTAGCAATTTCTCATCTGTTCAACTAACTTTCTCTCTCAGGTGTGGTTTCAAAATAGACGTGCAAAGTTCAGGAAGGTGGAAAGGATGAAGCAACAGCAGACGCCGCAGCAGAACAGCAACAGCAGCAACAGCAAGGACGTGAACAGCTCAAATAACACCAACAACAATAACAACAATATCAACAACAACAATCTCAGCAAGGAAAAGTCTAAACCGCTGGATGAAACTCCAAGTCAACCAGGTACAAACCACTCCGTATTAGAATGCCCATGCGCCTTGTATATCTATGTAAACAATGCCAGGTAGTGCACTCATCTAAAATGATTACAGATGGGTATTTTCACCGTACTTATCGTGGTCAGTGAGTAATACGTCGGTAAAGACAAGCAGGGGAGACAATTGTTGAGAATTCTCTACACTATGGATTATAGTGTACTATACTGAAATGTATAGCTGAGCAAGATACCAAAAAAACTGTTAAACGATCTTCACTTTCGATTACAAATCCTTGTACGTATTTAGGATAGTTATTGAAGTATAAGCTAGTTGTCCTAGACACACAGGAGCCTGTTCCACAGAACGACCGTAGCGCTACGAGAGTCGTAACTTCTATACGCAAACATTGAGTTACGTCAGGCTCGTAGCGCTACGATCGTTCTGTGGAACGGGGACCTGTGTCTGTGTTTCACAAAAGGTTGTACCGGAAGTCCGGTCGTAGGTCAAGGTTTACGTCACAGTAAGAGCATGACGTACGCCCCAATTTACGCCTGGACTACAGTAAGTCCTTCCGTAAAGTGCAAGCCTGGAGATTAGTTTGCATACAGCAATCGGAACATGCCCGCGTCAGTTCCGACTGTGAGCCTAATGGGTTGTATAGTTATTAATATTACAATTCGTTGATATTTTCGATGTATAGCTTCCAAGAGGAAATAAGTACTCTAGAAATAATGCTCATTTGGTCCATGTGACGTTTCCTACAAGGCCGGTATTTGCAATGTCCGACTATCCATTGCAGTGAAGGTCCAGACGGAGAACGCCAAGTGGTCAAGTCCTTCAGCTCCCCCTAACAAGCCGACGCCTGGGCACCAGACTCCCCCCTCCCTACACGGGCCCTACTCCAGCGTCCTAGGCAACAACGGCTCAGAATACAACCCTACCACCTCATTGGACAAAAATCCGCCACTCACTGCGGGCATGCTGTTTTAATAGCTACCTTCATTTTACTTTTAAGAAGCGGTGCGCCGCGTAAAGGTTTATAAGGTCGAATGTGAAAGACCGACAGCGGAAATGCTATTCTGATGGCGACTTTGAGGTCGGGTACGTCGGATGTTAATGGAGACCTGTCGGGTACAAGGTCAAGGACACTGGTTAGAGGTCACGTGACTGTGGAGAGTGTCCGTGATGACGAGTCTTCAGAATTGGATATAGATTTCAGATCTAGATAAAAACAATGTCAGAGATCAAGAAGAATACATCTTCACTTCCGGAAGCTTCTTCCAAATAGAAGCCGGATTCACGTCGACTTTTATGTTAGTCTGAATACGCCATTGAAAGATGTATTAAATACTGATCTAGTCATACCGAGGCTTGTTCAGTGATTCGAGCGCACATAGCGACTTACGTCTGTCTCGAATAAGGATTGTTCAGCACAAGCGTTGCTGCTGAAGACGTGTTAATGTTCTCGCTCTATTGAACATGGTATGCCTCGGGTTCGTGGAACTGTAGCGGGAGTACCGGGATGCGCGCGACTCTAGGAAGTGAAAACAGTCTGTTTGTATGGTGTACATAGCGCTAGCATTGGTGACATATGGTCTCTAGAGTAGATTCTCAAAGTATATGTATGTATTGTCATTCTATGTGCCAATAAAACGTTTGTCATCTATCAATGAGATTTTGATTTAAACGATTGACGATAGAGTTACGCGAGTACCCAGGCATTTGACAATGGTAGGCTTTGTATTACAAGGTAGGAATCGACCACCGTCATGGCCGTGTGTGTTCACGTGTGTTTATGTGTCTGTGTGCGTACCCCCCCCCCCTCTCTCCCCTCTCTCTCTCTCCCCTCTCTCTCTCCCTCTCCCTCTCTCTCTGTATGTATGTATTATGTATGTATGTATGTGTGCGTGCATTCGTGCGAAATGCACAAATATGAATACATATGCACATACTTTTCAGCAATAGCTTTCCTGATCTTCATCTCCGATTATGTGCCAAAGATCAAAGTATTTTCGTCAATAACGAGAAACAAATCACATGCATTCTCATAACACATTGAATAACCTATTTCTTAATCACAACAAACGCGTGAACATTCACAATTGTAAATATTTATAACGTCCGATATCCGCGTGGTTGTATTTTATTTAGTCTGAAAATAAATGACAATAAGATACTTGAACTATAGTTTAGTTGTCTTTAATCCCACGTCCCGAATACCTCTGTATCTGTAATGGTATTAATTCAAACACACAATCTATTATCAGATACTATAATATACAAATAATGATTAATTTAATAGCATCCGTTAATACAGATACGTTATATATTGTAATACATTATACAATTAACCATGGCGGATACTACCATGTACGTGTAGCCTATTTTACAAACTTTAGCATTCAGAAAAATAGGTATATAGCTGCTATAATTTCACTTGTGTGGGAAAATAATTAGTTTTTAACTGAATTCTTCTAGTGAATAACCATTACTCCGTGTTCACCGCCTAGAACTGAATACTGGAGTTTGAAAAATACGGCCATAGTTATTTGATTCTCTGGTTTACGAACTTTTCTGTGATAATTTTCTGTGGCGAGTCCAATATAAAAAATATATAATAATTGGAGATTTTGACAGAACATATATATAATTGATCAATATACATCAATATATTGATCAATGTAATTGTCAATAATTGTTATAAACAATACACATATATTGTTCAGAGTTGAATACACAATTATTTTCAAAGTACTGTTTGTCAATACCAGTACCTATTATAAATTATGCTTGTATTACAGACCTACTTACTTAGCAGTAACAAATCAAATTGGCTTCAATTCAATGGCTTCAATTGTCAACCATTGCCTGCCAGTCTTTGTTAATGTTCAGTGTTGGTTTATACGACTCGTTTCTTCAGTATTTATTAGTATAATTTTCTAACGACTATTACACTGTCAGCGGAATATAATAGAAATAATTATATTTATTTTCCAAAGTGGAAAGAGTCGGGTCAGCGGATCCGTAAAACAGGGAATCCAACTATGGCCTACGAATGGGTTTTCTTTCAACATCGTCGTTCTATTTTGGTCACTTGCAGTGATTGATGATACTACTACTACTACTACTACTACTACTACTACTACTACTACTACTACTACTACTACTACTACTAAAATAAATAATAATAAAATAGTTTATAATTGTCTTATGCATTTACACACGCGCGTGCACACACACGCGCGTGCACACACACACACACACACACATTATTTAAAATAATTAATATCAGCACAGGGCCTAGGTTGGCATAAAGACCCCATTTAAAGTAATTTATAAATAGATCACAGCATGTAAAATTGATGACTCTGGTAGGATGTTCCGCGGGGCAGACCATTTTAAACGCGTGAAACAATTTCTGTATATACAAATTGCATCATAACATATCTGTCGCAGGTTCGTTCTACTCCAACCATAAACACATCGTACAAATAATTAACTAAATTCGGATAAAATGGTGTAAACATAAGCAGAAAACAATACCTACACATTTAAAGAGGAACATGGAAAATGCGCTAGTGGTAGATGCAGAACGGAACAGATATAAGTTATATGATCGTTTCTTCATTCTAAAAGTATTTGGTAAGCGTTTTGACCATGCCTCATGTGCGTTGGAGCTTAGTGCGTATAGAAACTACAGCTGGAAAAATTCCGATAATCACATAAGCACCTCACAGAACACGTGTAAGCTGTAATGTATACATACTACTACTACTACTACTACTACTACTACTACTACTACTAAATAAAAATTAAATAAACACTAATAATAATAATACTATAATAATAATAATAATGATAATATATTTGTAGAGCGCATCATCTACATTAGAACATACAGTAAACGAAACACAACATAAACAGAACATACACAAAACATACACAGAACATACACACAGGAGAAAATATCCACGGCAAAAATAATATTAAAAAACAAAACACATAATTATATATACACAACATAACATACACAACAGAACATCTTTCAAATGGCTATTCGGTAACGCAATAACCATCTCTGAGACGGAGATACCTTAAAGAGCAGTACCTGTGCCTAATCCAGCAGGGAGAGGGTTAAAGGCGTTCGTCCCAGATGACTTGGGTGATAATTAACCTTTTAGAAGACGAGTGCACGTAGTGCAATGACATGTCGTTTAATGACACGTAGTTTAATGACTCGACATTTAATGTATCTGTAGAGAAAGGGGAGGAGGAAGACGGGTGCGCCAAATCTAGAAAATTAGAAAATATTTATCTAGCATCGTACACCTGTTGTTCTACTATGTGATCTCTTTATATGAGTACAGGCTTCTCGATGACATGGACGGTGAATACGCTAGTCTTGTTTGGAGGAATATCTCCAATACATTTCTGATGTGAAATGCTGCTACACGCTAGAAACAATCCTCCACAACGTATGCCGGCTGCCTCATTACATACGTCATTCACGTTTGTATCGGAGATGCACTGTTCTATATATAGTTACCAGTGACAAGAATAACCAAACATTATTACTATAATACCCTTGCACTTGTGGATTTCTGCAACTGACGATATGCTGCCGACAGTAGATGTATAGGTGTATGCGATAAACATATGTACCGGCGTTAGTTCCGAAGAAGTCGAAACCATTGATTAATTCAGTATCGACAGCCACACAGATCAAGGTCATTGCATAATAAATTACATATAATTACAGGAGTGGACACGTCCGGCACCGATATTGCGAATTCTTTGGGTACGATTTCATGTTTAAACTCAAGTTGTATATTTTGAGTTGAGCATGAAATCGTACTCATTTGTTTTCGTAATCCTAAGGGCCTGGGCGCCCTTTAATGAAGTTCTTTATTAATTATTTTTGCCGATTACTATACTACGTAACGAGAGCGCTATAGCTATGATCTCTTAGTTCATGGATGTAGTCTCCTGCCTATTTTCGAAACGTTCTTACGATCGTACGACAATCTTAAAGATTCGTATAGTAGGGCTATGCAAATTTTACGCACGTTCTTAGGCTAAGAAGATCGTAAGAACGTTTCGTGAACAGGCCACATGATTCCCCAAACGGAAGACTTCAGAGCCAATTGACCGGGGTTCAAATCATGTCCTGGGAGCCTGGCATCAATGTTCGCGAAATTAACCCCCAATTAAAAAAAAAATTTAATTAAAAATTCCAATTGCAGCGCTATGAGAACAGTGTGAGAAAGAAACACTATTGACTTATTTTGTTTGTTTTTGGTTTGTCTTGGTCGAAGCCAGTCTTCCATAGCATCTTTGTCTTCTTTGTGGCACTTTGCTGTCAGCGAAGGTCTTTTCACGGATTGTAAAACTGTATCCACCTTCGAGAAAATTATAGATGGAATTCGAACCCGAACCTTCAGTATAGTAGTCTGACGTGTTACCACTGTGCGTTTATAGACCCAGTAGAGGCCTATTTTCTAAACATTCTATAGCTTGGCAGTCTACGATGACGTTACGACCAGTCGAAGGTCTATATTTCTCCAGTTTGCTTCCATTACAAAATTGAAACCGATCAATTTGGATCTAATCATTAAAAAAAAGATTGTTTATTGTGCCATCGCAGTCTTAATTTATTTTACAAAACTGGCAGAAGAAACATGACATTAATCTCGGCAGGGGTCACCAGGGGTCACCATCCGGGGGAGCGGCGCACGCGGCCTGCGCGAGGGAAGCAGGTGGCTGGACCCGACATGCTGCCCGTCGATGTAAGTTTAATCATTTTTGTTGTCTGGCTAATTCACTTACCATTGATCAACTATCCGCTGTAATGACCAAGGAGATTTCCCCTGCGAATTTGGCAAACACGCCCGCTGCGGCTTCTGACACTGACTTTTCAAGCCACCGTCGATTTTTAATTATCTGAGTTTCCCCGAGCAAACATATATCTTAGGAGCGTGATATACTTTGGCGGAAGGACGGGCGTGTCTGTGTCGACCGGCTCCTCTGCTGGGGCGGTCGAATCCCACGGCAACCCAACGGATCCGTCGGCCGCTTTGGTAGACTCGGACGTGGTGCCGCCATCCTAGGACCTAACGAAATTCCGGTTCCGGTCGTTCTTGTTTTTCCTCATTGCGTTCGAGGTCAGCTGAAACCGATGCGAGATTATTACTCTGGATTCTGCAATTTAACGATAATGAATTATTCAAGCGATTTTCCGCTCAGTCGACTATGGATTCGCCAGGCATCAATAGCCACCGCGATTCCTCGACGTCGGGACAGCGCTGCCGCGGTAAGGGTGTGAACCTACTTGGCAAATTTCATATCGTAAAGCAATTTCATCGTTTTTCTTTTCATGGGAAGGTGACAATTCCATTTTGGAACGTTAGCACTCCATTTGTCCAGAGAAGAGTGGCATAAAAACTTAATGCTGGGTAGCGGATAATTCCTTCACGGCTGAAGGTGTATCCACCACGTATATAGAACACACAACGAAAGATTAGAAGGTCGACGTAACATTGACGAAATCTTCCGAGTGGGAACAGATGGAGTAAGGCGTATCCAGAGTTCCCTGAAGCTGCAGTGATGTGTTTGTGTTTGTGAGTTTGTGTGTGTGTGTGTGTGTGTGTGTGTTATACGTTTTCAGAATTTACAGATTGTCTGTGGCGGTCTGCTTGATGTGTGGTGAACGTTTCGTAGCGTAGCTGGCAATCTAAGATATAAACTAAAACTCACGAGCAGAATATATTACTTACAAAACTAATCGACGCCTGGAATTGTCAAACTTCCTACGATGCTGCCGATTGATGGACTAAGATCTGTTCGCTCAAGAGGGTATCACTCCAGGGAACGCCTGTAAAGAACGTGGTGTCAAGCCATAAGCCATCAAGAACCCTGGCCTGCATTTCATGAAAGGGTTGTACAGGTAGTCCGGGCGTAAATAGATCCTTACGTCATTTCCTGCTACCGGTATACTAAAAGCACGGAGCATGCCCAGACTTACCCCCGGACTACTGTAAGACTCTTTCGTCAAAGCAGACCAGGGACCTGGGCATCGTTTCTCGAAGCTCTCGTATCTATTACGAGACCATAAGCACTAGCGTAGCGATACGAGAGCGCTACGGTATCATGGTGGATACGAGAGATTCGAGAAACGATCGTAGCGCTATGAGAGTCTTAACTCCTACCCGGCAAACACACGTATTATAACGGCGTGTGCTTGCAGTGTATATACGTTAACATGGAATTATGAATCTCTCGTAGCGCTACGATCGTTCTGTGGAACAGAGACCAGGATTTACACCAAGGTTTGAAGTGGCCAGCTCTGGAAGGAAGAATAGTCTACTGTTTGCTGGAAGAGTGGAAGTGATAATGCGTTGATCCTCACCCACTGCCACTGGGGACTCGGCCGTAGGATTCTGTCATCATATGTCCAAAGGAAGTCGTATTTGATCCTTTCACATAAACTCTTAGAACAATTTGCCGAATTTCCTGGCGTGATGGATGAACAGACGTGGACATAATTATCGAAATGCACCCAAATAATAGAACTACGTACACTAAGCCCAACACGTTGCAGGCTATTTCATAGAAGATGATTATCCAATGTAGCTTAGCAGACTGTCGCCTATATTATATGTAGTTGTAGGTAGTCTTATCGATTTGATTCGTAATACAGTACACGCTGCAGACAATTTCATAGAAAACTATTATCCTATTTAGCTTAGCAGACTTTCGCCCAGGTAGGCCTATCGATTTGTTTTGAAATACTGGATTATAAGGGTGAGGAAGTGGTATCTTACTCCAGGATTTGTCACCCATATACAGACACCCATCTCAACATCTTATGATTATACGATACCATCCATATGCTATTAAACGTTGTACACATGTACAACCCTGTCCACTGAAATATAAACGAGTTGAATGCTGGCCACGTTGAAACTCGGGTGAATAACGCCGGGCCTTGCGAATCTCGGCGTTGATGGTATAACTCCACCGGCTATATCAATCAAACGTTGTAGACATTTACAACAGGAAATATATTATACCAATAGTCTTCTGGCAACGCGTACACGACCCATCCCAGAGCAGGTCATGTTACGTCCGCTTCACCAGGTTTACTCAGCAGAAGTACAAACTTCCGGGAGCTAAACATCTCGTTATTGTCTTTAATAGTATAGTCCGTGGGCTGGGAGGGTCTACCGTGCACCCCCCCCCCGAGTGGTATCATTTTGTTCAGGGGAACCCCCTCATTGATAATTTACATGTTGGGTTGCACTATGCATTTCCGCCGTTTTTCAACATGGCCGAAATGGGCTTTTCAACATATCAGCTTGTAAGACTCCTACAAGCTTAAGTATGATGTCTAGACCCACATTTTATGGGTAAAACAATCCATTAAGAATAGGTATACATCAAGTGGCTCAAATGATGTATGCAGC
>JAUTBT010004847.1:25000-26998 GCA_032361225.1 Lepetodrilus schrolli | reverse complement strand
CAGTGGATAATTACCATAGAAATCTCACTACGGAAGTTGAAATACCAATGTTAATGTCAGTATCTGCTAAAGACATGAAACGTAACATTAATATGCCAAGTTGACATGTCCGTCACACTGCATTGCATGGTCTGGTTACCTCCAGCTATGTGACAGTCTAGCATATGGCAGGTCTGAGACTCCCTGCGTTAGCTGAACTCTACAGGTGACGTGACAGTCATGAATAGTTATAATCAGGTATTATCACATCCATGTACAGCGACCCGGATGTTCCCATAGATAGCCTATGCTTCTATCTGAAATACATATTTTCCACATGAGAGAACAATCATGAATATCTAACGAACTACGGTGTAGTTTCAAATATCTACATGATAATCAGACCGATTATTTGACAGATGATCCGTAATTTACCGGCATGAGTTGGGAATGCTACTTGTATTCAATCATATCTATCCCCAAGGCATAGATAATATTTATATCAATACGTGATTTCACGTGAAAATATAATCCACGAGTGGCAATTGTGGTTCGTAGGTACAGGGTGGCAGGAATTCACTATTGCCTTGTTGGCATACTTTATGTAGTGGAAGAAATTCACCATTGCCATGCTGCCACACTTCAGGAATATCCCGACAGTGGAAGGAATTGATCATTGCCAAGTTGCCACACTTCAGGAATATCCAACCAGAGGCATGAATTCGTCATTGTCAGACACATGTTCACTGGTGCAGGAATTAGCCATCCATAGTATTGAGGCTGCTATATCTGTCGGGTTGTCAGTAGTATTCAGAAATTACAAGTAAATAAAGTATTAATGTCACTATCAGGACCCCATGAAGAGTATGATAATATTGATATGCCTCGGCTTGTATGTAACAGGTTGCATGATGCATGGTGTCCTTTGTCAACAGCATGTAAGACCTGCATTGCATCTATTCATGCATGCAATGTTTTATTGTGTAATCTAGTTATGGTCACTATTACAGCCACGGTGGTATTATACAATTTGGTTAGGTGTTCTTTCTGACAATAAGCATAGTTAACACTCTATCATTGCGTCGTATTAATTAACATTGATCATAGGAACACCATACTCTGCCCAAATGCAGGTTGTGATAATAAGAGTTAATGAGCAAACGAGTGTTGAGATTTCTATATGATACACTTCCAGCTTCAATATAGCTCATGTCTGTCAATAACCTCAATACAAGCCATTTCCGCTTATATCCTTCATGTTTCAAGATTGCATCTGGTCCTGATTTTCGTGATAGCTTTGTATATTGTGGGCAAATATTTAGGTTGCAAGCTCCTTCTACTAATTTGTGTTTGGCAGATATTTGATAGTTCGTTTATTCACGCGTGAATTAAAAAGGATGTATGGAATGTATATTTACAGTTCGCACATGATAACTGTTGTTTATGGAAGGCCTTCAACTAAGATTATTCGGTAAAACCTTAACAAATGTCTGTGTATATGTGGCACCTGCTTAGTAATGGATGAGTGGGGACCACAGGACGAGTTCGATTCCCGCCATTGTTGTTTACATAGAGTTTACATCTAAATATCAATGTATTTATATAGTTCGTTACTTAATAAGTATGCTACATAATTGTTACTATATTAATAATTGTGTCGATGAGTTTCGAGTGGCCTGTTAGTAATAGTGCTTAGCCATGACCAAAGTCCGTATCCGCTATGAACTGTTAGGACAATGGCCCGTGTTATAATTACAGCCCCAAAACATGACAACGTATTGCCGATACACAATGAATAATTACTATTATGGATATGAAACCATTTTCAAATAGCTTGCACGTACATATTTAATTATTCCAGATGATCACTCTTCCAAACTGACGTATAATCGTCATAGCGGTCGAATGTGTTGCCTTACTTATCATAAAAGTTTCCGCCCTGCGCTACCGAAGCTACAATGCGTCTTTGTAGATGGTCCGTCATGTCCGGGTCCATAAATCGTCACTGGTCACTGTCCT
>JAUTBT010004847.1:0-22500 GCA_032361225.1 Lepetodrilus schrolli | reverse complement strand
TCATGGTTAGCATCATCCGTCAAATGGATGTTAAGTAGGCATTATGGTCCGTATGTCGAGGATGGATCAACATTAACCAGCTAGCTAAACTAGAAAATTCATTCCAGGGCTCAATTTAGCGACGAATTTGGGAGCCATGGCGACCTAATTTCGCATTTGGCGACCAGTATTTTACCAGCTGTTTTGTTACATCAAGTGTTTCTGGATCTGCATAAGCCAAATGGCTCCTTGCAAATGTTTGTAAATTGTAGGCCTGATTTGGCATCCTAATTCCGTTGTAATAAAGTGTTAGTAGACTATGCTGAACAATAACTATTACATGCAGCTTCATTATTATTATTTATTAGTATTATATTACTACAATAGCATAACCCTACAACGTATCAAACAGAGTACTGCTAAAATACACATTAAAAAGAAACATGAAACAAATTTATTGCAGATGGTCTTGCTTGTTCTAGTAGTTACAAATATATGTCAAGGAGATTCAGTCCTTTAGGAATTGTAGCCTCGATGTACTGTAATACACATAGTCTCGAAAGCTTCCGATTTTCCAATTGAACGCCCAAAGCAACTATAAGAACAAAATCGTGCTCTCTTAGTTATTTGTATAGGCATTCAACACGAAAACACAACATCCAGCCAACGTGGTTGGTTGTCTAACCGATGTTACGTCGGCTCTGAGGAAAATCCAATGACTAATAGTCTCATGCTCGATATTCGAAACGTGTTTTGGGGTATTTATTGGATTAACGAATACGTCTCGTTTTTGTCTTAAAGTAACGATGTTGTATACGGCTGTACGACCATTTTTATGGGATGTGGGTGAAAATTGCCGCGCCAAGGGTTATAACGCGACTAATGGACACGTCTTATAACGCATAGCTGCAGATTGGAGAGGCCGTCATCCAGATTAAATATCATGCAATGCTTTCTCTTAACATTTTTATTTCAAGTTTTCAAAGCTACAAGAAATCCCCAGTCAATATAATAATTTGAAATGCTTTGGAATTTTGGATTACGCACAGCTTTTATTATCATTACTGTCCGAATTGAATATTTGAAATATGCATTAATGTATTTACTTGTATGTATATAATGTATATATGCAACATTTATGTTTTGGGACTTTCAATACGTTACATATATTGAGACAACTATGGAACTTCAAGGGTGATCATCATATCGAGTATTCATGCAAATGTCAACGTCACTACAATTTATGGAGTCCGCTTCAGGAAGTATAATCGAATTAGATTATAGTCATCAGCAAGCATTACCATGAACAGCGTAGCATTGCTCACTCACTATAAAATGTTGTATTAAAAAAAGAGTACCGAACAGACTTCAAAAGTAAACTTAATTAAATATAGTCGACGACACATTTTACGTCGACTGAAGTCTTGCATTAAAGGATTGGTCCAACATATGATATTGACGCTAAAAGTCTTCTTCCAACATAAAAGCGATGTTAAAATGGGTGAAACCCTAGTGAATATTGATAGGCCACCTCGTATTAATATCTCGCTCGGAAAATATTGACTTTGGAATCACTCGTGTCGTAAAATCAATATGACACATTAGCTCGTGTATTAATCTCTATATATGCACGCATTAGTTTTCACGTTTACTCTTAGTAGGGTACACAGCGCAAAATGTCTCCACCAGGTGGCGCGGGTGCGTTATCGGAGCGCCAGTTTTAACGCTGCGATTTATGAGTCTCTAGACCGTGCCCAGTCTTGCATTCAGATTTGGATAAAACATATTATATTTGTGTGTGCCAGGGTGTAGATATAGAAACGTGGGTCACATTTACCCAACGGTTGTACCCTGCCACTAATGTTTGATAATTAATTAAAATAAAATAATATTAGGTACGATTCCCACGTTAGCAGTTACATAATTAGAGTTACTCCCCATAATATTTGTAACTGGTTCCCCGGTTGACGCGCAGAGCAACCTACACTGTACATTCATTAGACAGTATCACAGTCTACTCGATATTACTCAGTATGCCAAGCTACTGTTCTGTGCCAGGTTGTACGAGCAGGTCAGGGGGTCACAAGTATCCAACATGTGCCAAATGTTGCAATACACTATAATCGTATTCAATAAAGTACAGCTGATGGTCAGCATTGGACGTTAGAGGATTATGATTTGACTACCTTATTATGTAAATGAAAGGACAGACTAGTTCACAAGCTTGAAAGTTTATAAAACATCCGTAATACGTCAATAAAAAATATATTAAAATTCTTATAATTATAATGCAGTTGTATTCTATAAATATACACAATGACCGTATGTTATACTATAGACTATTACCGTATATTATTAATAGGTAGTTAAAAACATTTAGAATTTTAGGTTTAGACATAATATTTCCGAAAATTGTGCTCGAAGAGTCCTGTTAAAAAGGCTATATTTCTCTGATTGCATAGTTATATAGTATATAAAACAGAATATGAAAACAATAGTATACCTTTCCACCAAAACCCTCTTCCTGCCACTTGTCACAGCTCGACGACGGACAAGGTCGGCTTTTAACTGCGCGACACTCCACGTTTCATATGAAGCCGCCATAATGACTTAGCATCAAGTAGGACCAGTAAAGTACGTGCGCCACCTAGCGGATTTCTCATCGGCGAACCCCATTGTAGACTCGTATGAAACTCTATACATAATGCATGTACCGTGTCTGTCACGTATCTATCAATGTGTCCCAGTCTTCATTAAAGCCAACTGAACTTTTGTATTTGTGAATATCTAACGACACCTCACGTTGGTTTTACACGTTTCTGTCACCTTTACTTTCAGCCAATGAAATCGTAGCTTATCAGGCTCTATTTTAAAAGTTTACACTGACCCGTCTACAGAAAGCGTAGTATAAACGTCTATGCAAAAGTCTGTAAAATGGTTCACCACTGCCACAACATTAACTGGCCATTTACATTGTTACATATCTCAATTAATGTTTTGGTAGAGGCGTATTCTGAAGAGAATGGTTCAGAATCTAAATGGATTAATGGATGTTCAGCTTGTAACTTAATTTTATATAATCATTATAAATAAATACACATTAAAAATTCCTTCTCTAATTGGAACTGTTGATGTTTATAGACAGACCACTGTTCGTCTTAATTTTATCGGTAGCAATTTAATCGCCATCCTGTGAAATAAGTGGTCATTTAATTTGACGTGGTCGTGGTCGTGGTGTTCAGAGTATATTTGTATTTACCTCTACTCATCCTTACAATATCGTGACAAGAGGATAAATTTGTATTCAAACTTCAAACGATTTTTCTGAAATCTTTTCGCATTATTTAAAACATGTGCCCGAACGCCTATACGAGTATTCGGTATACGGCGGACTAGTTGTGGGATAGGTTCTATATAATATGAGTTCTGAAAGCTCTCGCTGTTGAACCTGTTCATCCCTGAGTCATTCACAAATTCGTGCATTCCTTTTAGTTTCAGAGGTTTAACTGACTTAAAATAAGGCCGAACTGCCTTGTCACTAATTTAATGGCAGATCTGAAAGATAGTGCATATAGGTTATCCGTAGTTGAAGTGCACTCGAGGAATTCTAACCGCATTCAGGTGTGATGGGAATTGTTGAAGTAATGTTTAAAGAGTTGTATTCCTATTAGTATTCCGTCACCGGTGTCCGGTTGTTCTTGAGAACATGGACCTACTAAGTTGATGAAACCTTTGTATTTTGATGTATTTAAATACAAATTTTCACTTAGAATCTAGTAGATATATTTGATTTTCTTACTAATATTACCACATATAAACAACATTCGCAGTAATTATAACATTTACGTAAATATCTTCCGCAATTCGTAATCTTTACATATATGTAGCTAAAATGCATGACCAAATTTCAATAGAGATCAAATTTATAATTTATATTCAAACCATCCATAACAAGATAACATTTGATTGGTTTAGTTGAAGGTTGACAGAAAAAAAACCTGTAGATTATAATTTACCGAAGTAAAGAGGTTGAAATGAAGATCAATTTATAATGAATACGTCATATGAACGTATCTATAGAAGATACGACTTTCGTAGCACTACGCCTGTACTGTGGAAAGGGGGCAATTATTATTGGAAAATAAAATGTAAAAAATGTGTATAAACATATCGAACGAATGATTGGTGAATCATGAAAGCTAACATGTTTGGCATCAGGCAAATGCATCAGCAACGTATTAGATTAGCAGTGCAGTGTTATGTAGCGGGGTGGAATATAATCACAGCAAATAACGCATACTGAAATAAGACGTCGGAACCAGGCTGATGGCGATCCCCTGCTTGTCTCGAGCTACCATTTACTATGTGATCTGCGGTTTGATGGACATGTTTGACTGAAATATGACAATAATAATAATAATGATAATAGACAACGATAATGATAATGATAATAATAAAGATAATAATAATAATCATATGATAATGATAATGATAATGATAATAATAATAATGATGATGATAATAATAATAATAATAATAATGTGCACATTAATATTGCACCAAATCCACTCTCCAAATGGATAATTTTCCTCTCAACTCTATTGGGATCAATACACATGGACAGTTTGATTTATAGTACCGCGTTCTACGATGGAGTAATAAAAATATTATGGAGTCATGAAAGATCACCATTACAGGTAAGTATAATTCTTTTTGACATTAATTCCCAACCAAACTTTTCTGATATTTGCTGAGCTAAGCAAAGCATGAAATATATAGCATTATATGTCGAATGGATTACATTTCACAATATACGTAAGATAATCAGAGTCTGGTCACGTGACCACCAGACAATTGAATCCGCCTTGCTATTAACGTCCGTGTATCAATGTCATGCACGTGCCATTCCAGCAACGTATTACGAATATTTCAGTTTTTAATATTACTGATATCGGTACAAGTTCACGAAGGTCTCGAATGCACGTATAAGTATTTTATGGAAGTTAATATACAGTAGCCAGTGTAAGGCAACCTGAGTTAGATAATTAGAGAATATCCCACAAGATACGAGTGATTACGGAAAATATGTCCCGAGTGAAATTAATGTTCACAGTTCCGAGCTTGAGCGGGGCGGGATTTAAACTTGGAACCTTTGGCTCCAAAGTCCAAATGTTCTACCACTGCACTACCACCCGCCCGTTTACCTCATCCTTGGTCCTGCGCAGTTCTCCGTCCAAATTCTGCTGCCTCAGCTTCTTGTAATTTGGATTTAGTGGGTCGTACTGCTCCTCCGCGGTGTCCAACGTTCTACCACTGCGCTACAAATGCACATACGAGTATTTTTCAAATACGTGCAGCATAAATCATGCATATTTAATAAAATAGCGTACTGTTAAAACCTGATTAAATTTCAAGTGTCAAGTGGCTACTGAGTATTAGATTTCCAGTAAAACCCACGATTGTTTGAAACGTGTACTCTAATGATTCATGCGTTTATTTACATGTTTATCATTACATGGTAATCAGCATTTAACGAAGGTTATTGAGTTATCTTAAAGGAAAGACCAAGCGACAGGTCTGGGTTACCGTTAACATGCTTTCAGCTATTTTATCCAATGATGTTTTCTGTTAAATAATGTCATCAATCGAAATGTGTGTTGCAATTTTCAATAATAGATTACGAAGTCGTAGATGTTCATCGGTACAAGTGTTGGTTCGTTCGTATTCGGAAATCACATAGGAAATGCGTATTAATGTTAACTTTCAGAGATCGAGTGTGTTTTGTACTACTATGACAGTGTGATATTTGACCGTCTGAATCAATTGTATTGTTCTATAAAATATTGGCGGGCCAGCCATCATTAGCCACTTTAGCTTGGCCCCAGTTGAGTTAAGCTAATAATTATCTAATTCACTGTATAAACATGTCAATGAGAGTATCTCTATAATTAGCACGACGTATTCAATTGTAATTCGCTATGCATTGGTTTCATCTTGCAATAACGGACGTATAGTCTGCAGTACCTTTGCTTACCAAGTATGTTTGAAAGTTGTTCGTATCCATAGTAACGTCCCCATAAGTGATGTTTTAATATGTAACATGGTCATGGAAGAAGATATTCAGAAACAGTAGTGGAATAGAGATTGTCCTACCATATGCCAAGATGTAACAGTCATGGAAATATGTATTCAGAATCAGTAGTAGAATGTAGGTGTCCTACAGTAAGGCAAGATGTGACCAAAAAAATAGATTCAGTTGTAAAATATAATATTGGGGAATGGAGCTGGAAATAAAGCATCAAGAAATCCATCATATGGAATTGGAGAGAACAGAATAACTATTTAAATCCCCATGTTACACTACGATGGCCTAGATGAACTACCATTATAACCCGTGCACATTGTCCAAGGAACAACAAGAACATAATGCAGTAGTACGTATAACGCATTCTTGTGCGCGGCTTTAAGGTGATACTTTTAAAATCCACCTGGCATGGATTACAGTGTCAATATCTCTATAGTGTTTGTAATTTTAACTTGAAAATATGCTTATCACACGTTATCAACCGTACATTTCCATCACAACCCAATGAGGATTAAAGGACTATATGCCGTACTTTATCGATTTAATTAAGAGTTATACGTTTTTAGACAAGGCGAGAAAACCCATTTAATAACGTATAGGTTTTGCTTCCTGTGACGATTATCTGTCAATAGAACATGTGTCAATTTGGTCTTGGAGTAATACATTACGTTAGACACAAATCACACGTTGATCACTGATATAATGTAACGTCGTGGAACTGATTGAATTGCCACCTTCAAATTACAGGACGTGACACGCACAGAGGACATATTGTTTCTACCACTGGCTATACTTATAATTAAGTGAACAACCTGATCGATCTTAATTTCTAACCAGATAAACACATAAACGCGCAAAACATACTGTCTGTCTTTCAAATAGTATATATACTGCTGTATTGGGCACTGTACAATGAACAGACCACATTCTCCTTACCAAGAAACACTCCAAACCAAAAATGAAACCCGTTCCTTATTATTGGCTTTAAATCTGATGGACAATGATGACCATATAGCATATTCTCCTAATACTGAGAAACACTCTTTACCAAGAACCATTCTTTACCAAAAAAAAACATTTCTCATTATTCGCGTTCATTCTGAGGGGCAATGCATATTATCTTCACTAAGAACACTCCTTACCAAGAAACATTCCTTATTTTTGTTAAAGCATTTCTTATTATTCGCATTAATTCTGACGGACATGGACAATGATGATCATATGCCTACCATATTCTCCTAATACTAAGAAACACTCCTTACCTAGAAACATTCCTTATTATTCGCGGTATTTTGATGGACGTGGACAATGATGGCCACACTAGTACCATATTAGCCTAATACTAAGAAGAACTCCTTACTGAGAAACAGTAATTATTATTCGTGTTAATTAAGTTGGACAATGGTGGAGGAGCTTATGCAAGAATACAGAGCGGTTCCGTTGATTGGGCTGCTCAGATTTTCAGATCCTGGACTGACTGAAGGAAGGAAGGCTGTGCCTAGTCGGCATTAATACTGGCGCCGCAACTACGGCAGCGGCTAAGGAAACTCTCGACATAGCTAGACTACTGCAGGCTGCCTGTGAGTGCCATACTGTTAGTAGGATATCGCTGAGCTCCGGCGCATTAACCAGAGACTGTGCTTTCTCTATTTCTTTTCTTTCTTTTGAGAACTCGGAAAGCTCCCGTGTCGAATGGGCATCTTCTGTATCTTATCTGAAGAAATTTCTTGGTGAGTAGTCAAATTATACACCTTTTTTCTTTCATATTCAGGAAAGCTAATAATCTACTTTGTATTACATGTATCATTGTAGCAATATTAAAGTATTAATAATCCATTCGGATATACGTGCGAGCCCAATACCTTCAGAACAAACATGCCTGTACGCTTTAACTTAATGTTACGAGGTATGCATACCAATGTGGTATGGTATTATCCATGAATAATAGCAAAGTGTTAGTCATACATCAATAGGAAAATAGTGTTAATCCATAGTGTTAATTGTAGGTACATTTAAATAAGTCTTGTTAATATTGCCCTAAGATATGTTCGAGTCATTACCACAATAATTTTACAAACGCTTTTTTTCATAAAACTAGTTTTCAATAAATAATTTATCAACGCATAGAATTGGCATTCCTTTAGGAATTATTCATTAAACGACGGGATTGGATTGCGCCCGGCTTTTCATATTTGCATTATATATACTAGTTCCATACTAATTCTCACCATATTGATGTATCTAATAATGTGTGAATACACAAAAGCCCACGACTTGTACATAATCAGAGGGATTTAGCTTAATGCACTATGTTCCATTGGTCAAAGAGTATTATGGTCACCGAACATTTCTAAGATCACGGTGTACTTAACCATTACTGGCACCACGATCTTGCTAGTCTTCGAAGAAGCATACAAGACATCAGAAGCGGCGGATATCGGCAGCTCGCAAGCACAAACATGACTTTCTATGCATTTTAAACATTGATTCCCTGGGAAGGAAATGTATTAAAAACAATTTAAATGAAGATAAACATGACTGATTGCATATTTATTTTAATAATATTTAGGTTTATTCTAACGTTGCAATCTAACATGCACTTGTCGTCAAGCGATAAGTAACGTGAAGACACGCAATGGTTAGAATACATGCTATCTGTAATCATGGCATGAACCATAGAGCAGCGATGTACTTTGTTGGCTGTAATACGTAAAGCAACATCCAGGATATAACGCAGATGACACCAGTAATAAAGTAGAACCATGTCTTAAGTACCTAAGAAAAGGCAATAATTCACAATTTCATGTTAGGCCATATTGTTATATACTTCCTTTACGGCCAAACGGCAACTTCTGGATAATGCCACTTAATGCGTTATTGAACCATCGTCTGTGGTTTATCTCTGTAGGACTTCCAAATGGTTGCGATTTTCTTTAGCAGCGTGTATAAACACCACAACATTAGCTGATGGCATGTAATGTGTTTTAGTTTATTGGTTGACTCTGATGTCATCTATAATATGTCTTACGTTGTGTTTAACCATAGAAAGAACAAGAACGATCCAAGGTTTTTTAATTTAGCTACTAGCCTACGCTTTACGAAAGGGTTCTACCCGTAGTCCGGGCGTTGGTTGGTTGGTTCATTTGGGGTTTAAAGCCACTTTCAAGATTTATTCACTCACATCATGACTTGCATGCATATGTACTGCTTGTACTAGTCTGGATTTCCACCAGTTTTTAAAGTGCTAGCTCACTTGGAATATCACATGCCGCAGATAGAACATGTATACCCAACTCAGACACAGTATACTGACTCCGAACCGACCAGTCCTTGCTTTACCGCCTTTAATGCTGAGCGTCAAGCAGGAGAACAACAAGTACCATCTTTTAACGTCTTTTGGTATGACGCGACCGGGGATGGAACCTCCGCTCTCCGGGCCGACGCTCTAACCATTACGCCACGGAGCTGACTAGTCCGGGCGTAAAACGAGACTTACTTCTTGTTCTAGTATAGTAAAACAATGAGGTACGCCCTGATTTATGGCTGGACATCAGTAGCTCAATGTAATAACCTAGAAGTGCTCTATGCTTCCAGTACTTAGTGTCGTGCCCGTAGGCTGGGCGTAAATCGAGGCATACGATATTTCCTGCCATAGCAAAACAATGAGGTACGCCCTGATTTAACCCTGCATTTAACCCCGACTCTTTCCATAAAATGGACGCCATGACCAGTAGCTGATATAAGTGCGTTTGTGCTTCCTGCAGTTATGGCCGTACCTATAATCCAGGAGTAAATCTAGACTACAGTACGACCTTTTCGTGTAACGCAGGCATGGGTGATACTTCATATTTCAAGCACATACACATCCTCGCGCGTGACAGAAGAGCCTATCTCACACTTCCTGTAAACGCAATGTAAACACATATGCCGTTTAGTTTATCTTACACGTAATTAATTTATACTTCCATAAAATGCTGGTTCACCTGTAAGATTAGAAATATAATCTACCGGTAAACAGAACTGTCATAAAAGTTGCATGCATAACAGTTTGGCTAAGTGTGGTGGCTTCATTTTATTCAAATTTAATTAATGTTTAATGTCAGCGCTATGAGCATACCTTAATAACATAACATATTATTATTATTAGTAGTATTATATTATAATGTAGGTGCTCTTGCTATCGGGTTGAGTAGAAACTACATGTACGTGTTGATATCGGTCCGCTTTATGAGTAGTTTTTTTAATTATTTATTGTCATACTGTACTATAATTGATATTACACCAGTTCGGTGTTGGATACACACAATATTATACCGGTATATAAAAGCTATTTACTGGAGCATCTACTTTTGGCGTATTACAATGCAATCAAGACTTGATAAACATCTCTCTTGAATGCAAAATAAATATGTAGTTCTCTAAACACTGCTATGGTCAAAGTTGTAAACTCAATGAGTGGATTCACTGTGTTTTGGATCGATAATATAATGGTCTAGCTATTCTATGGCTCAATGCTGCCGGTTCACCTTTTTTTCTGTATTTCTTCTTTTTGTTGTTGTAAATTGGGGTTTAGATCCGCTTTCAAGATTCTTTCACTTATATCACGGGTTGTCAGTTTTCGAGCAAGAGGGAAAAAACGGCTGTTAATTATGACGCTGGCCAGCACTGTTCTGATATTGGTTTATACAATTATCATAGGAGTGAAACACAAGTGATGCACTATATAGTGCTTCGATAGCTATCTATGAGTACATACCAACACTGCACGATAACATTCTGTTTAATTAATACCAAGCAACAGAGCCGTGTTATGTCCTGTGCGCAGTGTGTGCGTGTGTGTGTGTGTGTGTGTTCGTGCGTGCGTATGTGTGTGTGTGTGTGTGTGTGTGTGTGTGTGTTTCCTGCTGTAACAGTCGCCTCCCAGCTTAGCTGATTTCGGCAGACTGGTCCCTCCTGGGGACGTATGTGTCTCACAGCATGGAGCTGGAGAGCGGTGAATAGTATTGTCTGCTTGTACTAGTCTGCTAGCACACTTAAATACCACAATATTTCAGTTGAACATGGGTATCCCACTCAGACACTTTGTGCTGACTCTGATCCGACCATCCGTTGCCGTATACTTGCCGTTTAATGCTGAGCGTCAAGCAGAGAGACAACAACTACCATCTTTTGATGTCTTTCGGTATGACGCGGCCGGGCGGACGCTCTAAGCTTTACACCACGGAACCGGTATAGTTGGAATTTAAACAAACCGTATATATGAGCTTCAGGCCCATGCACAGTTGTAATTTAAATAAATGCATACACCCTCTCTAACCATAATAGCGTATTTTACGAGTATACATTGTTATTTATAAGTATTTGAATATTAGTTGTTGACAATAATTACAGTTGTGAGTCTTATGACCATATACAAATTACAAATATGGCAATATGGTTTCCTCAAAGTGTAATTGATACACTATATCAATACCAATTATTTAACCGTGATTTCAATAGAGACATGCCAGCTGTTAAGACCTTATTTGACTGTTAAACTCGTCCTTGTGTCAGTTCCTTGATGGGGTCCGTTGGCAAGAAACGGCTCCGCATTTTCCTGCAAGTATCGATAACCAATATGACGATGGCACTAATTGGCGCTTTCTCACATGCATATATGCATACATGTTTTGCTATCATAGCATCACGTTTAACACAATTTTAGTATTGTGGATTTAAAACGATTTGAATTCCAATGCCACTAGACATCTAGTCTCACCATGTTGTTAAGTTGCAGCGATTTTAATCAATTAGTAACTGCATGCGGATCACTTTGAACTTTGAACATGATCCAAATTCATAAAGAACTGTCATGTCATGCATTATATATGTCAGGCAAAACATTAAAGTGCTTATTTTCCAAACTTTACGAACGTTTATTAATAGACTAAATGCCAATATGTTCAATAGTACAATTTCACGAGTTCGGCTAGGCAGACGAACCTAGATGATGTCACCTTATGCAATCAGACGTGCTCATAAAATCCTGTCGGGAAAGTACGAAAGAAATGTAATAATGAAAGTTCTCCAACAAAATCAGATCTGAGACGAGTCTCAAACTGTACACTGAATGCAAAGTATTCCAAAGGAAGTGGCTGGACTCCGACCTTTTGTATCGACCTCTATACTCTTTGAAAAGCATTTCGGAGACCATCGTGCATTGCGGTCAACTGCAGCTCAGCTCAGGAGATTACGAATGCATAGATGAGACGTCAGTAGATGGACACTAATCATGTACGTTATTTGATTTGGTGCAATATCAATGATCGATGTTTAACGTGTAGCTGACTTCCCTCCCGACCGTTCTGGCCTAAATGCGCCGGACATAAATGTCCCGAAGGTAGGAATTAATTTACATAATAATTCTTACAGCGTTTGGTATACTTACATGTATATCTCGCCTACAGATATGAACATGCATGAGGATTTTGGATTTATTAGATATATTCCAGAAGGTTTTATTTTAGAAACTCTCCCATACCCCTATTTTTTATTTTATTTCCACTGTTATCTAATACATCATTGTATACTGCTCGTTAAGGATAACTGTACGACATATTTCAACTGAAACAGCATACGTAAATTTAGTGTTATGAATACCATCGTGGTAAATATAGACTTATATAATACGCTACAACGTTATGTATGAACGTGCCTATGTTCATGAGAGGGTCTCGAAATTCGAGCGCTGATATATCGATAGGATGATCAGGTTAACGATTTATATAAACTCATGCCACTCTATGCTGTGTACATTACAGAGTGATGGTGCTGCACAGCAAATACATGTATTCAGCAGACTTGAGATTTTCAATCCCGAGGAATGCACCTATCGCTTTCAGTGATAAGGGCAAACTTGATAGACACGTGTTGCGTTTTACTTTCACTTTTAGTGTTCCCGGTTTTCGCATGCTTGACGATACAGCAATAAATGTTATTGCCACAGCTGGACAAAGTAAATAAGGGTTTTTTTTATCAAGAATTCGGTATCTAGGGGTAAAGATTAATTGACTACTGTACTTATTTTGATCAAGGCCAAGTAATATAGTGTTAACAGTTGTCGAGCATTTAGGAAATATAGATACCATTTTAACATATTTTCTAACTCAAATAGGAAGCAGCCTGCTCGTATTACGCATACACAGTAGGGAACACGTATAGTAGTTATGTAATCAAATAACAACTAAACTAGTATATTCGTAAATATATAAGAGTATCAATAGAAATATTCAAGTAGTAAATATAAACAGTAATTACCATATTGAAGCAATAGGCACCCCATTAGTATTAAGTACTATTCACAGTAAATATACATTAAGTGTTTACAACGATTTTACAGCCGAATTTCTGTATAGTTACCTGTTTAAATGCAGCTCAATTCGTAACGCAACATGGTTTCAATTTGAATACCATCTTCTGTACGGTGGAGGCTAGCTTAAAATGCAGGGACAAAATCTGGATGCAATAATTATTTATATAAATGCAGTTATAAATATGCCATACCTGGTAGTCTGCATCAATCGGGGCTCTCCACAACACACCCTAACACACAGGAATTCAGGTTTTCCTCCCAGAATACACACACGTCATTTTCTCTATTTCTTTATTTCTGTCTGTATATCTCTATCTCCTCTTTCTCTCCCTCCCTCTCTCTCACACACTCATACTCTCTCTCTCCATCCCTCCCTCTCCCTCTCTCCCAAACACATACTCTATCGCTCTCCCTCTTTCTCTCTTTCTTATCTCTCTCTTCTCTCTGTCTCTGTCTCTCTCTCTCTCTCTCTCTCTCTCTCTCTCTCTCTCTCTCTCTCTCTCTCTCTCTCTCTCTGTGTTTCATTTACCAGTACACTGCTGTATATAGCTACAAGGAATATGCCAGAGAACGCATTTCATAGTAGCCCGAAATTGCTCTTTAAACCCCGATATGTCTGGAAATTGACAGTGATATGATATGTCTATCTCATAATTAAACTTATAGGGAATCGTGTATTCTTACTGGTACATTATAGGAATTTCCGGGAACATCGTTTCCGTTTACAGTTTCAATGGCAATTATGAACACTACGGATTCCTTAGAAAACCCAGAATAATATAATTATTATAATTCTATTCAAGGGGATAATAATACTATGAACATGACTTTACATTAAGATGACCTCTACCTCTACAATGGTCAGAGTATGCATGAAATACGATATGTCTGACTTAAGCTAGAATAGGGAAGACGTTTGGAAAGTCCTTGTTCGCCTCTATACCAATAGTTAATAATGCCAAGCCAAATTGATCATGAAGATAGCAAACAGTGGGCAAATTTGGCCCTTAGTAAGTGTGAAATCAATGCCTACAAGAAGTACGACACACACACACACACACACACACACACACACACTAGTGATACACAACAGATGTGTCAATAGCCACCTATCGCGAGATCGCCACGGCGTCTCTGTTTCTCTAAATCACCGACTAGCCAACACACCGATTTTTATCCCAACCGTGGAACAACCTTTGATTAAATCAGGGATCATATACGTGATTTTGAACCTGTTTACTTAACCCAGTAATGCAATAATGCTTAGCGTGCATGACAGGATTTGTGCCGTGCGTAATCTCCGTGTATTAGTAATAATATAGATACAGTAATAGGCTTCAGTAAGTCATGACGTTCGACCGTAAGAAAGCAATATATTTACAGGATTTTCTGTATTGAAGGAATGTTTTTCCGAATTTGAAATGACAAGAATTCCTTAAACATACGCTAACTGAGTCCGTGATAGATTTATGCCAATCTCATTTACCGCCCACATTTATCAGATAATCCTAACGTGTTCCTATTAACGCAGTCCGTAAATACACAACCAGGTTTCTAGGGTACTCTCAATATTGTTCTGACAAAAATAGGGATTTCAATTATAATAGCAATTAGATCTCCAAGGGTACGTGACAGTTTGTATATGGAAAATATACATATGGAAAATATACAGTATAAGTATTAATATAGTGACGTACGTAGACGAATAGGCAAACTTGGATTAATCTATTTTTGCTGCTGCGGGAAATTAACATGGTAATAATTGATGGTTTTCAGTACGTATCCTATGTGCACCCACACAGGCATTGATGGAAGCATCGTTTCCTAGGATCATACAAAAGGAACAATAATATCAGCCAGCTTAAGCCAGTGTACAAGTCTCCCGCGACTCTATAATGCTGATTGCTTAGACTCCCACTATACAATGTCATCTGGCCCCCGTTGTGCAAAACCGTGTAGCGCTACAATAAATAGTATTGTGTACCTCCAATGTTGTAGAAACTCGTACGCTAGCAAGAAACACTTTTCTCGCTGCAATATTATCAACTATTATTGCATCGCTACACGTCTTTAAACAACTAGGGTCTGGATCTTGCACTGCTCTGTCTGCGAATCGGTATGATAGGTAATTAGTAATTTATTGCGGACCGGAAGTCACAGCTGCCGAAATAAGTCACTGGGTTTTTATTGCTTCCGGTTCGGATATTCAGCAAACACGTGCCGTAGGCCAAAAGAAGATACCAAAGGAATACGAGATATGCGAGACTACTGCGAGGTAGGGTTCAACGTCAATTTAGATTGACTTTAAAAATCAATGGTATAACACACCTCGTTGACATAGGCGTATTTACATTAGCTTGGTTAAACTGTCTTAGGGTACGTGTAGTTAAGTGGAACCGGAAATGCCAGACATCGAAGCGCCCTACTCGGCGTCGACAGCCTCGGGTACTTTCGACGTCGCGTCGATGAAAACAATGGAACATCCATTAACGACATCGCCAGGAAGTATGCCTATAGCGTCCCACCGGATGACCTTATAAAGTTCTTCCGCGTTTTATGTCACGTACATCGTGTGGCGATACCTTATATTAAGTGTGTATTGGAATAGAGCAGCTTTCAAGCTAAATAATATTTATATAACAAACACCTTGGCGCTTTAAGGCATGAGAAAACCTACAATACCCGTATCGCTTCGTGTTGCAGCAAACCTGCCGGTACTGACGACCCAATGATGACAACTGCATAATTATCGGCAGTACAAACCGCGCATTCTATCGTGATCGTAACGGGAAGGTAACGTCCGAGGACATTAATTATCGGTCACCGGCGTTGGTTCATGTTCGAATCCTATCTGAAGGCCCGGAGTCGTTTCTATTGTGAAAACATTTCACATTCTAGGAAGACTAGCATTGGGATGGTTGTATACACGCTGTACAGGAAGCATCCTATCTGTAGCAGTAATGCCTCGTGGGTTTTGTATTGCCGGAACAGAAGCTTTAGCACGGACTCTTCTCCTAGCATTGCGCCACATCGCTGCGATATCTGCGAAATATTGTGAGGAAACGGCGTAAAATCATTCACTCGCATGACCACATTGAAAGACAGACGCTACCCTACCAGGCACATGGCGGTAACATATGTTCGTGTTGAGCCGACGACAGTTCTTTCGTGATCATTTTCAAATAGGCAGCCTTCCAGACACACTCTTTACCGGATCGCAAAATACAGAACGCACGTCTTGATTCATCTATCAAGTACAAATACCCTAATCAGCAGAACCATTACGACGGGAGACGGGACAATAGGTATTCCTGTCCGTTCCTTATGCGGAGGAGCTAGATAATGCCAGCCAAAAGGTTATACTTGGAAATTTGGATTGCGGATATGAAACCACTGAAGGCTGAATTAGTTACCCAAGCATTTTCCTGATGAGTACAGACTATCCTACTGGATATTAACATGTTACTGGAGAGTCGATAAACACTCCACCAAACATATAGCTACTTAATCCATTGGGGATACAAGTCCCATCAAGATATTGATTTGAAATCGTGACAGACTCCTCCACTGGTTTCGACTTAGTTGAACAACATGGGTCTTCCTTGACGACATGCGGATAAACAAATGGTAGCCTAAGCGTTGATGATCACGTATGCTAATATTGTAATATTCCGGTCTGGCTATTTCTGAGGAGCCAATGAGAACACTATTATATATTTTTGTTCTTCGATTTGGCAGGTTCCCTTTGATCTAAATTGCGTAATTGATCTATATTGGTTAATTGATCAATTGTGTAATACATTTACATTTAAAAAACAAATAAAGACTAGAAGATCGGACGCAAATTGCTAATACAGGCAGACACCGTACTAATCAACAGCATATTTAATGTTGTAGATGAGAGCGAAATGGTAATTAGAGTTTGGCTAGTAAAATGCTTTCTTTTCTTGAACGGTTTCCGAAACTTAGCATTGTGTAACGTACATCTTTAATTTACACATGCTGGGTGATAAGATCAAAGAGTTCCACCCATGTTTTATCCAGAAGGGACGAATCAATGAGGTCACATTGGTCATTTTGCTTCAGTAATAGACTGCCGGATGCATTAGGCCATGTATATACCTCAACGAAAAGATTTACGATTACTTTCAAGGGTTGACACTTTGATGATGATGATGACTCCGTAGGGAGCGTGGTGGGTAAAGGGCGTGCACAGGTTAAGGCCACCGGACCTGCGTTTCACGAAGGGTCGTAATGTAGTCCAGGCGTAAATCAGGACGTACGCCATGCTTTTGCTACAGGAAATAACGTAAACCTTACTTACGCCCGGAAAATAGGTACAAGTAACAACGCTACCGTGATACGCAGGCTTGGTCTTCATAGGATTTGGTTATTATTATAAATATTATTATTATTAACAGACTTACTATTGAATATTATTACTACGGGGTTATCAGAGTCGTTCATACAGTGATATGCAATGTTTAGAAATCTAGTTTGTCAGCTCGCCGTGGGTGCGTGTGTGTGTGTGTGTGTGTGTGAGAGAGAGAGAGAGAGAGAGAGAGAGAAGAGAGAGAGAGAAGAGAGAGAGAGAGAGAGATTTCGTCCAAGTTACTCATTATCAACCTGTTTTGTATTGGAAATCAATCACACTCCGCCTTGCTTAATCCTTCGTGCACATTACTTTGAAATGAAAACGTCGACATTATAATCTAGCATATACGATCTCAATGATAATAAACGAGGCACGCGTGTTATTAAAAAAATACATACCTTAGTTGTGTATTATTTTATGTGTCATGCTTCGTACTTCTTACAATATGTATCTTCCGCATAAGATTTCTTTTCTTTCCTTTAATATCTTCATGCCTCGTGCTTTTGTATATCAACGTGTTCTATTACTTTCTAATTTCTTCAACAGGAACAGACACTTGGGAATTGTCCGACATGCTATATGGCGTATAATAGCTGGCACGTCTTCAATCAAAGTGGAAATGCATGTTGGCAATCAATAATAACAGTGCCAGTGTTATCGGGTGTACATGTACGTTATGGTCGGTTACAGCTACAATAGTTCACATTTTGTTTTTATTCCCTTTTATAGTTACCATAAACGTGTGTGTGTGTGTGTGTGTGTGTGTGTGTGTGTGTGTGTGTGTGTGTGTGTTCGACCACGGTCCAGTAATTACCTATTGGTTTCACACGACAACAGAATATAGTAATTTCGATGTTGTATTGCCTTCCAACAGTATATTTCAATATATATGGAACATGTCAGTTGACGGATCGATGTGTACACGTTACATTTAATGTACTTAATTATTCTTCAAACACTTAGACATACACCTAGTTTTAATGGAACGCACACATTAGTGCCATTTGAAGTATTTTAGCAAGTTAATCAATTACTAGTACTAGTATACCATAATACATTAACCAGTCTACAATCGAGACGAACATTTCTGATAGCAGTTGACAGATACTAATAACGCTATCCTTATACTATTTGGGAAGTGATCAACAAACCAGTGCAATGGAAAGGAACACATTTACAGATGAATTGTTTATTTCAGATGTTGTGTAAGAATAGTGTAAGAAGAAAGTGTATGAATGCATGAATTAGTGCCAAGTGCAACGTATATATGTCTAAACTTTGTCCGACTTTCTTGCTATATACCTGTATATGATCTAATGAGGGGATTAGCGAAACCACAATTTCCATTATCTTTGGAGTTTTACGCTGTTTTCCGTTGACGTGGGAGAAGAACCCGCGACAACCACCTAACGCTCGATATTCAAGAGTCACGGCTGGTACAGAGAAATACCGTATAATTGTAGACAATACATCTGTATTGGATATGTAATTGGTAGGTGTGAGTAGTATGTAAAATTAATTATGGCCATTATATGCAAAATTGTGCCTAAATCACGGCTTTTAAATCTAGAATAATTTTATCGTTTCCGGGCCTCATCAAGAATTGCTGTGGTCACTGTCACTGAACATTAATATCTTATGAGGAATGGACATTATCTACTCCTTTGATGTAGATGGAACGATTTCTTCGGGTATTGAAATTTAAAAAACCCAACCAAATATCATTTTAATCTCCAATACATATTATCCACGATATACAAGCTAACAAACTATAAAGAAGAACTTATTTTGAGAACAGTGTAAAAACCAAGTCAGAAGACTAATCTACGACACTATAATTTTCTAAATAGTCTAACTGGAAAAGAAAGTTAAATGTGTGAAAATAATGAACAATAATAAATTGTTTTAAAGAAAAACATTATTGAAGTTTAGAAATTCATCCCAATATAATTATCAAATTTAATAATTCAAGGGTAAGCTTTTAGAAAAAGAAATAAAATACGAAAAATTCAAACGCGCCACCTACCTGTTTGGACTGCGAGTTCCAATAAGTGAGTTAACTATGGTCCTCTGCGAGTCTTGTCTAAACCCAATCTATACTGTGCTATCCGGACATCGATTGAAGGGTTCGGAGACACCGCCAATCACGACGGAGGCAGTCACGTCGTCCACCGGTATCTCGCCACTGCTTGATGACACGGGACATCGCGGATACTTCTGTGGCACGCCTGTCCTCGGGGAGAGGAGACGTGTTGGCAACGTCATCGTGGAGGCAATACTTAGCATTTGTGTTGAATATTGTATGCTAAGAGACTCAAGGGACATATCAAACTGTGATTGATTTACAATTGTACCATTTAATGCACTGTATATGTGTATTCATATCATAAATCTAACAATTATATCCATTATGCATACAACACATACTCTCGCTCTCTCTCTCTCTCTCTCTCTCTCTCTCTCTCTCTCTCTCTCACACACACACACACACACACAAACACAATTGACACAAGCTTAACTAGAAAGTCATTTCGACAAACAAATGTGCTAAATTTGCAATAGTCATACCACGTAGTTGGCCTATATAGACATCTTGTACTTCCTTATAGTAGAAACGTCCTGTCGAATGTAGGTTCTATTTGAACAATATATACCAAGAACACCTGACCATGTAAGCAATAATATACTCATGATTGGATTGTGCTAATTACGGTAAGTGGCATACTGAGGAATAATGTATATTTGTGTAAGGTATCGGGGCGATGGCTCGGGTCAATACCATACTATACAATACTGTACAATCTAGTTGATTAACTTACTCATTGCACAGACTGCTTCTACAATCGTGTGGACACCTCATTTATGCACATTGGCATAATAGCATGCTGGATCCCCAATACGACGTCTTCAATTTGAAGTACACCTTATATATCTAGGTTAACCCACCGCTCTTTTACCGTCGGATTCACGTTGAGCTAATTTCCCATGTGGATAAGCGATATTGTGGTATCCATCGATACTAATGAACATCACCAAAATATTATTATAGCCATTTTGGTTATATCTCATTATGGTTCATTGAAACATAGCAATTTGATATTCTTTGTTTTTTTACTGGCACACAAGGCGATGACTGTATTTACGCCGTACCTCAATAATTGCACGGGGGAATCTAACTATTAGCCGTGATTAAGAATATGTTTAATAATTTATCAAAATCATGATTATCACCAGTGTCTAGAGATTTGTGGAGGGTGGTAGAACGTTGGACTTCGGAGCCAAAGGTACCTGGTTCAAATCCCGCATCAACGTTCGCGAAAGTTACCTCTTCGACACGATATTGATAGGATGCGCTGTTATCATCCTTGGTCTTTTCAGTACCAGCAGGCGCTCGCAGGTTTACTGCAACATTCAGCGCTACGGACGTTGCGGGTTTCCTCCTGCCCTAAACTGAATAACCGTGATATGTGAAAGAATCTAAACCCCAATTTAAAAAAAAAAGGAGATTGCACAAACGCAATATTGCAAGAAGACCGTGAACTAAAAGGTATGCGCAAGAACGCATTGCAAACGTCGACAGGAAGTCAAATGTGTACAAAAGCAAGTGCAACCGACGGTACGAGCATGAAACATATTGCCAATGATGCAATATAGAGGATAGTTCGTGTCTGGTGAAATATGACGGATCGGAGGTCGTGGGTAATATCAGTGGCGAACAGTATGATGGATCTTTCATTCAGTATTGTTGGATGGAGATATTTTCTCGTGTAGTTGAAATAGGTATAAAACTATACTCCGCGATAAAAACATTAACATTATATATTTTTCTAATTATTGATAAATCGTGATTTTAAACACGTACAACATGGAAATAAATCCATGTTGTACATTAATTAAAGATTGTCTTACTAGTACATTTTCTTGTTAGTTGTGAATAAACAAAAAGCTTTAAAAAATAACAACAGTTTTTATGAAATCTTCAGATATAACATATGTATGCAGTGCTAATACTATTAATGGTCGTCCTTCCAGGATCGAAATCGAATGCATGAAAATACGAACAGTTTCAATTAACTAACAAACGGGAAATGACTTATTCCAAGCAAAAAGTAATCAGTCAAACGTGACATTGGTTTTTCTGAATTTGATTGATGCTTGTTTGGAGCCAATGTCATTTCCTATGGGTCACGAATCACAATGACCATGGACGTGCGCGAGTGGTCAGTTACTCGACTATGACCTATGCCATCTGCGACCACAATCAGCTGAGGGACCACCCGGGACCACCCGGAGCCTGATGGCTTTGCTCGATAGTGCTTGCATGATAGTAAACTGGTTTTCCTGTTGTACGTTGAGGCCAGCTGCAGATCTGTTTTACCGTTTGCCAGGATGCAGGAGCCCAGTCTAGCTTGCTGTCCATTCATATGAGGATTTTGAACTTAAATACAATATAAATAATGGCTCTATTTTTCCTCATTTGAGAGTGTGAGTGAGTGAATTATTGTTTTACGTCACAGCGGGAATCTTTCACCCATACATGACGATGAATTGATTAATTATACAATATGAATGGGTTAAAATGCAGCATGAAAAACATGCCAACAAGGTTTGATTAAAAGTGAATATATGACTAAATAAATGGAATAATGAAATTGAATAGGATTAAATATTGTGAATACAATAGAATCAAGAATACAGTGGTGAAAGATT
>JAUTBT010004836.1:0-27002 GCA_032361225.1 Lepetodrilus schrolli | reverse complement strand
AGTATGATAATGTAGAATATATGTTATGATAATGTATGCCAACTGGATTCCAACAGTGCTGATTTGAATGCATCCTCTAAAACTCGTGTAATGCATCCTTGTAAGCATATGCCATGTACTGGCATTGTGTCAGAGATGTAGCGTATGAAACGGCAGTCATTGAGTCTGGTTCTGGGTCTAGAAGGTCACCTGGCCAACAAATGTGTTGACTGCTCTGTATTTCATAGTTCCGGAGAGTAGTCTTGCCGTCGTCACCGTATACTATTCCTGACTGTTTGTAAAATGGTCTTGATGTATTTCGTGGAAAAGTATTATTCAAAACTATTTCGTTCTATCATTATATGTATCATCCTCGAGACACAGTGTTTGCTTTTACTCTACCAGTAGTGTATAGAGGCACTGTGCCTTTTTAGAAGATGCAGTGCTATCGCCAGAAACAATGTTGATGGCCTGATAAATTGACTTTTAACAGTATACCGTAATTGTCTCACGGGGGATATCTCAGGAATGCTGTAAATTTTTCTAAACGACTCATTAAGCGATAGCTGTTCATCACTGCCCTCTGCATGTTTATGTTCATCACAGTTGGAGAGTCATACTTCAGTGAAAACTGCAGAACTCACACGTTGGCGTGTGAGTATTGTGTGCGTGCGTGCGTGCCTGTGCACATGTGTGGGTGTGGGGTGTTGGGGTTGGGGAAAGTTGATTGACGTTTTGTCTGAGCGGCTTTCTCGTTACACATTTCAACAAAACCAACTCAGTGCAAATGCCTGTACGTCAGTAATTATGTGTACTCTCTCCAAGACCATCGGTCCGTTTGTGAAGTATTTTCCAAACAGTCTTGAGCTATTAATCAATGGTCACAAACCTGTATGCTGACAATATTTTCATTGTGTAAATTTGAGTTTTGTTATCGCCGTCTCTTAACTGAAAGTTGTCATTGAAACCCGCTTGGAATAGACATTCTGTTACGGATATTGACCTGTTATCGATATGCTTGATCCACACATATAACCTCGAGGTTTTTCGATCAGTGCTAAATCTGATTATATCATCGCTGCAGACATGACGATATTGGCAACAGGCAACCCTGGTTCTGCGTTTCTCTTAATTCAATAAGAATCAACTGGTTGTGTGCTATATAGTAAGATTTTAGCAAATTTGAGTCATTTCAAAGTCTGAAGGCACTCTAGCGCAGAAATCAGATTAGTCTGATTACTGTTCGTAATACACACTATTCAATGGTGATTACTTTAAGGGCGTTTCTCGCACTAGAATCTAGAACTTGTATGTCAAGTCAAAGATTCAGATCGTAACCAGCTGGTAACACATAATGCGGTGCCAATGATTCCTGTTACTATGTCAATGGTGGGGAACCATCCATGTTGTCTTATAATCAATGTAAATGCAACTGTTAATTACATTATTGCAAAGTTGTTCAGCTTTACATGTGTTTTAGTCAGATAGGAGACATTTACAGACACAATGTGTTCAGTGGGGATCATACACATATACTGATAATTATGTAGCACTATGAGCACGCTTTCAAGCGTGGATTTAACGCAATAAAATTATCATTATCATTATTATTATTATTATTATTATTATTATAAAAATATTCCCGATATGCCTTTCACGAAAGGTTGTACTATGGTCTACGCGTAAATCAGAGTGTACCATGTTTTTACTGTTTAGTATTTAGGCCCTGACTACTGGTAAGACCATTTCATGAAACGCGGGCCAGGTTGTGGTGGATTGGGATTAAGTCGTCCATTGATCCATACTGGAATGTAGAGCTGAGTATAGAAGCTGAAGCATTTATAGAGCAGTAGGTAAAAACACTTCGAATAATTATCAGATTATGGTCAGGCGAGTCTGGGTATATTTTAAGAAAGCAGAAATAATGGGTGTAGCCATGTGCATCGATCCAATGACGTCCCCGATGCCATTATTGGATATCTACAAAACAGTATTATCGTCCCACAAAGGGTATGCACGTTACTGTGGTGCATAGTTAATGTTGATACATACATAGTTAATGTTGATACATAGTTAATGTTGATACATAGTTAATGCTTGAGAAAACACGCTTGGGGATGTCTGAGTATAATTAAACATGAGTTTTATTCCCAGCATCGAGTTCTCGTGTAAGCCTTAGAAGTAATCTATTTGTACTTAGTTACCTGTGTAGTAGATTTTCTGAAGAATGTTTTTAGGTGCATCAAGTAACTTTCCTTAAGAATATCGCGGTCGTTACTTATAAATAGTTTAACGTAAGAATGTTGTTCTGTTCGTTACCTAAAGTAATTTACCTGAAGAATGTCTTTGGCTAGCTAAAGTAATTTAACTCTGCAATACTGGAACCAAGATTTATGGAGATAATGGATATCGCAATTAGGTGCACATACATAAAGTTATTTTAGCTCGGTGATGAAAAAGAAGGATTATTTATTAGTTTAGTATTATGTTGGAAGTTCAAATTATTGAAGAAAAAAAGTCGCATCTGACATCGCTTATATCATCAGACATAAATCTAACGTTGGGACTTGCTGTGATGTCGGGGCATTCTCATAAATGGTTATATCAATATAAAGAATTGTATGTGTGTATGTGTGTATGTATGTATGTATGTATGTATGTATGTATGTGTGTGTGTATGTGTGTATGTATGTTTGTATGTGAGTATGTGTGTACGTATGTGTGTATGTTTGTACGTGTATGTATGGCGCGCGCGTCTGTGTGTGTGTGATGCATTATGCATGTATGTATGTATGTATGTACGTATGTGTGTATGTTTGTACGTGTATGTATGTGCGCACGTGTCTGTGTATAAAGAAATGTATGTATGTATGTGTGTGTGTGTATGTGAGTATGTGTGTACATGTGCATGTGTAAGTGTATGTATTGGCGCGCGCGTCTGTGTGTGTGTGTGTGTGTGTGTGTGTGTGTGTGTGTGTGTGTGTGTGATGCATTCATGTATGCATGTATATATGTGTGTATGTGTGTACGTCTATATGTGTACGTGTATGTATGTGCGCGTGCGCGTGTGTGTGTGTGATGCATTCATGCATGAATGTATGTATGTATGTATGTGTGTACGTGTATGTATGTGCGCGCGCGTCTGTGTGTATGTGTGCGCGTGTATGTATGTGTGTATTTATGCAGCTTTTACTTACTCCACTGTTTATCCCCAAAACTATTTATGCAGTAGAGAATTAGGGTAGTCGTAACATCAATACTGTTCGTGTTCGTTCAACCATTATTTAACATAACAACGTTCTGAACAGCCAAATCTCCACAACAGACTCAATGATGAACTCCATAATTGTGTCTACTGACCTGCTCAAATAACATGAATTAGCATCAAACAACAGAATAAGCATCAAACAACAGAATTAGCATCAAACAACAGAATTAGCATCAAATAACAGAATTAGCATCAAACAACAGAATTAGCATCAAACAACAGTTATTATGGCCACGAATGATAAAACAAAAAGTCACAGCACATTCATCTAGAACATGCTATTTGACATAACTTCACTTGATAAATATCCGCTGCGGAAGCGGTTAATAAAAGATCATCTATTATTTACTGCTGTTACTTTTTCAATGCGTCTGGACAATCCTAGTTAACAATAGCACAGGCCAACAAACTGCTGAGTGAGTAGATTATGCTCTATACTGCAATGGAAACTACAGAGTATCAGCTATGTCTGTTATTTATGTCCAATCCTGTTGAATTTGAGTCAATAAAATATGTTGAAATCAATTAAATGTAATATTGTCCTCCTTCAACGAATTGGAATGTTGGCAGAATAAGCTAAAATGTATCCCTGTCCCCTACATAAATATAAAAATCAATATATTATATGTAACCTTTGCGTGTTTTACCAAATCGCATATTGTATACAGTATACGTTTGAGGCCGTCGCTATTGTAGAGCACACCGTGTACTGCACTGATATAACCGGTGGCATGCTCATAGAGGATAATAGGACTTTATTCCATATTTGCAGTATTTATCCTGTTTAGTAATTTAGTTATTCACTTGACGTTTAGTTGCGGTATTCAAAACACACAGTACAAGTGTATTAAAATACAATGTATTAATATATTCATAAAATCTATTCTATTAGGTAATATACTAAAATAGTCATGTAATATGCAAATGAGAATATTGTTTTCCTAACACAACCGTAATGTTAGCCGATGATATTTTTTAATCTCCATCCTTGACAATAATATTGTACAGATGTTGCATTTGTCAAAATTAAGGTTTCACATTCCTCGTTATTCTTGGCACGAATGTTTCATTATATGCTGAACGATTTGGACAGTTTTCAAAGCCAGAGTATCTCGATGTCTGTTTAATACAATATTCACTGCTCGTAAAAATATTCCTGAACACAAAACCCTGTGAGAAAAACAGTGCCTGCATCAAGGAAGCAACGTGCTTGGTAAACACAAAATAACACATATTACCGTAGCACGGAAAAATCAATTCGACTTGTTAGTTCAATCTGTAGAGGAAATTATTGTCTTTTTAGGTTTGTGGATGTCAATTTAGCTCGTCTGAATAAAGAGAGAAAAAAAATCAAATCCATTTTTATATAAAATAATACGAATAAGCAGTTGTCTCATTGATAATCTTTTTCTTTCTTTTTTTATTAAATTTAAAAAAAAAATTGTTATGGTGTTTTCTCTTCATATGGACTACGTGTGAAAGATAAAAATGCACGTAAATAGTACGAAAATGTTCGGCATACATGTCACGTGGTATAGCTACATAACTGTCAAACTGTTCTGAACAACCTCTGATCTTCACCATCGTACGTGACTGCTGCTGTGGCCCGACTAATATATTGGATTATGATGTATTAGTCTGGCCAGAAGGACTTTAAAAAAAAAAATTTATCATGTTGGGAACGTTATGTCATGAATTCATAATTTGCATGTTCTAATGTCATGATTTCTCGGCATAACGTTGTTTTTGTGCAAACCTCGATTCGTCTGACTTTTACGCTAGTTTATGTCAGTTTTAAGTCCGACATTACAGTGAACAGTGTTAATTAATATGCATGCTATGCATGGCAGAGACAGACAGAGAGAGAGAGCGACACAGAGAGAGGGGAGAGAGAGAGAGATAGAGAGAGAGGGGGGGGGAGGGGGGTAGATGGGTTGCATATTTCAGACTACCCTGGTATTTAACTTAAAATACTATTGTTGGTGTGCTACATGTACATGTAAATGTAGAAGGATTCTCAAAAAAATAAGATCAATGACCCAAGTGGACTTCCAGGATATTACGAAAGAGCTCAAGTCTGCACTGGATACTTTCGCAAAGAAGGGTAACAACATAATGCACTGCCTCACTTCTGGCAAGAAAGTGGCCAATTCCTGTTGCTGAATTGAATAAAAATTCAAATAAAAATTCAAAGCTAAAGCCTTGTCATATATGAGTTCAAGGAAGTATGTTTCAAAAATCCATTCAGGTTTGAGAAGCCCATAGCAAGACACACGTAGACTTGTCCAGGGTCATTTGTAAAATGAAAGTAAAATAAGGATGAGGGATTGGTATAGATGCCTTCTTATTAGCACGATTGAGGTGATAAAGACTTACTTCGGATAATCTGGCGGTATTTCTCCAACTCTGATGGGAGTATGAATATCACTGACTAGGCAAAACTGAGGCAAAAATTACAATCCCCTATTTAAACCACATATTAATTGTCGTTTTCACTTATTTAATGCTAAGCCAATGCATCACCAAAATTACAGTGATAAATGTAGAATTAATGTGTTTCATCGCTGTATAACAATTGTTATGGTATACCTACAATAGGTCATTATATAACATGTTCAATAGAGGAATGAGCGAGCTTTCAGACGGCATAACACATGTCTTATAATGGTTTCATGTTATTGAGATATCGTAAACGGGGTTTTTTCTTTCTAAAATATGCAAAATTTTCACTAAATGGCGGCCATCTTGGATTAATAAAAGTCAGATTCCAACTATTTTGCATTCAATTATCTTCAGTAAGTTTTCCTCTATTCAAAACACTAAATTAATCATTGTTTTATCACATATTATTCTGGTAAAGGTCCATTCAATGCCTAACAACAGCAATTACAACCATCACCACCACTAACAACAACAACAACAATTACAACACCACAACCACTAACAACAACAACAACAATTACAACACCACCACCACTAACAACAACAACAACAATTACAACACCACCACTAACAACAACAATTACAACACCACTAACAACAACAGCAATTACAACATCACCACCACTAACAACAACAACAACAATTACAACATCACCACCACTAACAACAACAACAACAATTACAACACCACCACCACTAACAACAACAACAATTACAATATCACCACTACTAAAGACAACAACAACTATTTGTACTTGAGTAAACACTATCTATAAATAACCCTGGACTATGATAAAACATCAATATCTGGCCAATTTCCTTTCATAGAAATCAAGATATCACATATACAGTTATGTTATGTTGTTATTATTATTATCAACACGAGTCGTGAAGTTATTAAATTTATTAAATCGACGAGTGTTGATATATTTGATTTTCCAAGACACGAGGGCGAGATTAAATTTATCAGCAAATATCATTTTAAAGTCATTAAAGAAGAAAAATGCCACATCATAAAGATTTTACTGTCGTCAAATCTTTAGACTGCTGTGCATTTGCACTGTGATACCATAGCAATGCTATGACATCACAATTGTAGTGATGACATCACAATGGTTGAATATTCAAATACTTGTGTCAAGCGATATCTACATCACAATGGTAGAACAATCAAATAAACAATCAAATAAACCAAGAATTGGGTCAAACGATATCTACTGTTGTAGATATCACTTGTTATTTGAAAGCGATGTCTACTGCAAAAAAGACAGTATTGGGTGATAAAATACTATGACCTCGTGAGTAGTGACGGAAATATACTGGTTTTACATACATTGTAATTGGTATGAACCGGAAGCGAGTGTTGTGCGATGTGTCCAAGTTGCTGCTCCTTCACAACCTGACTATTGTAGACTAGCTATTTACTTCACGAACGCTTGCGCCCAAGAGAAGACCTTCATGAATACTAAACCAAGGTAGTGTAGGGACCTGTAGGAATCTAAAGGAATCGAACAAGCCATAATATTCACTTCTTGATGCAATCTACCGGGAAATGTTCATGGGAGGTTATGTTCGAGGTAGTTCCAGAAATATGTACACGGTCTTGCAATTCATAAACGGTATCTGTCGCAAGTGGCCGTCAACCATTTTTGTATCCATGGTTGTCCTTTCATCGTCCAAATAAAGCTCTTGGAATAAAACGTTAAACATTAATTGTATACACGTGTTCAGTGGTGCGAAACATGATCTTGGACGTTATTATACTTTCAGTTATTACACACATTGTTAACTTCCGGTCCGATGATTTCATATCTGGGAATCAATATTTTTCATATACAATGCTTTAACAATTGCTATTTCGCATCGAGTTTGAGTTCTTGCCTTCTGGAGTTTCCAAATACACAAACACACTGCATTTATTGGATTTCAAATTACAGCCGAGCATTTATTTTTATTTTTTAAATGCATAAATCCATATAGATCGTGTATACCAGTATTTAAAAAATATTTGTTTTAAAATCAGTATTTAAACCAATTATTTTGCAACGATATATTGGCTAACGATCATTAGGCGCCAACGACATAATCGCGCGTCTACACTACACGAAGTACTCCAGAACGCGCCACTGATACCACAGCTATATTGCGCCAGGGTGCATGGAAACACTTAAAAGCAGTTCCACCAAAGTGAGAAATAAAAAGCAATGCATCAACAGTGCCTACCCAGACGTGAATACCTCTCCGACTACTGTCTTAATGTTTTGACATTTCCAAACAGCTTTTAACGTGGAGCAGCGCGAGTCTAACACCAAGGGAACTGCGCATGGCAGTTGGGCGCGGGAAACTGCTAGCCAGGAATGGAAGCGGTCCCCGTGGGGAGAGGAACACTCGCCTGGATGCGTTCCCGGGGGGTCGGGCAAGTGATTTGGGGACGCGGGGGAATTTCCGAGTACTGGTGAAGGTGAGGATGACGGGCGAGGAGAGAGGCAAACTGACGCTGGTCTGGGGTCGATGACAAACACGACATGACAGTCTACATCAGCAGCGACGTGGTGGTGTGTGAACAATGGCGATCAAGTCGACATTAATATTGCCCAACTAATTTTGATTTTTCATCCTTAAAAGAATATCAATTGCAAATAAGACGCAATAAAAAGGAGCAGAAATGTGTTGTCGAATCTGAATTGATAAACCGTTTTTACAACTTGACAAATCATTGCTGATTGGAAAGATTGATGTCTGCTTTAATATGAAGGTGGACAGATGAATCACTTGTTCAGCTTATGATATAAAAATAGTAGTAATAGTAGTAGTAGTAGTAGTAGTAGTAGTAGTAGTACAGGCAGTGGTGGTAGTAGTAAGAACAAATTAGTAGTGGTGGTACAATATAGTAGTAGTAGTAGTAGTAGTAGCAGTAGTAGTAGTAGTAGCAGTAGTATCAGTAGCAGCAACAGTAGTAGTAGTCGTAGCAGTAGTACTAGTAGTAGTAACAGTAGTAGTAGTAATAGTAGCAGCAGTAGTAGTAGTAGTAGTAGTAGTAGTACAGGCAGTGGTGGTGGTGGTAGTAGTAAGAATAATATTAGTAGTGGTGGTACAATATAGTAGTAGTAGTAGTAGTAGTAGTAGTAGCAGTACAACAAGCAGTGGTGGTAGTAGTAGTAGTAGTAGTAGTAGTTATTGTAGTATTGGCGGCGGCGGCAGCGCTGGCTGTAGTACAAGCAAACGTCGTCGTCCGTCTTCGATACCTATCCCTCTAATCTCGACTCGTTTGTCAAGATCATGGTCTCTAATAGTAAACGAATTTGACGTTAATATTTCATTATGACGACGTTGATCATTGATTGGTAATTGTAGGTGGCGTTAGGAAGCCCGTGAATGTTGGTAATTACCCGACATGCCCTGCGCTGAATTGTACGGACGGGAGCAGAGGATTTAACAAAGTTATACCACCGCAAATCTTATCTCGTTCTAGACAACGTATTTGATGTTCACACGATTGAGCACAACTATCTGCTCACAATTGCCTGGCAATAAAATATATTGATAGAATTTAATTACTGTCCAAATTACATCAAACGAGATCTGTGTTAGGGCGCAGCAGCGTAACCGGAGTTGATATATTAAATAAACTTCTCAATTGATTGTTTGGCTTCTCCAGATTTGTCCATGTGTTGCTCCAGTCGGGGGAACGATTCAGCACGGTAGTCAGACCTGTAGACAGATGAACATAGACAGGGGGGGGGGCGGTTAGGGGTGGGAAGGAGTGAGGGTGAGGTATATTGGTGGTGTGGGTGGGTGTCGGAACGACCCAGTCGAGGGGGGTTAGAGAAACTGTGGACAGAGGAACATAGGCGGACACGTGTGGGTGGGCTGGGGTGAGTGGCGGAACCAATAGATGAGCGAGCTCTGTGGAGAAAAAGACACAAATGGACCCGAGGATCTGGAGTTGTGGGGTAGGGATGGTGAGGAGGTGGTTATATGAAGTATTGCAAGTATGGTGTGTGAGTGTATGTGTGTGTATGTGTGTGTGTATGTGTGTATGTGTGTGTGTATGTATGTGTATGTGTGTGTGTAAGAAAAGAGGGTAGGGGGGGGGGGGGGGTATTTCACAGTAGGAGGAAACCTACAGAGCATCCAGGACAATGTGTAAGTTAAAACAACTTCAAGGCATCGGCTGGTATCAAGGACGGGGAGCGCAACTCGTACAACGCAGCATGGACATTGTTACGGTAAACCTGCGACCATCAGCTCGCAATGGCTACAGAATTCTGGTAGTGGGTGGAGAAGTTAAGATGATACCGGTGTTGTTACATACTACTAATAATGGTAGTTAGTATTTGGAAGATGGTAGGTCTACTTGGTATATAGGTGGTATAGAGTATTTGGAAAGTGTGAGGTCTATTTGGAAAATAGATGGTAGCCAGGCCCCCGTTACACAGAACGATTGTAACTCTACGAGAATCGTAGCTACATGTTAATACCTATAGTACGAATCTCGTAGCGCTACGATCGTTCCGTGGAATGGGACATTGATAAGTATATGTGGTAGGTGGTATTTAGCTTATGGTAGTTGGTATAAGTAGTATTTCAGGCGCGTAGCTGCCTATATGCAGATACGTAGACACATGCACATCAATGTCCTAGCTAACTGTATTTTAAAAACAAAATATAAATATAGTACAGTTACAGTACTAGAGAGGCCACACTAAAATATCCATAGCTACGTGCCTGCATGTAGTAGTCAGCATTTCGTAGCTGACATTTTCTATGGTTACGACTATAAGCGGGTATTTAAAAGTGGTAGGTATGTAACAATAGCCATTTGGAGGATTGATATAGAATCAATATACAAATATATTCAACGTATCCCTACAGTCATGACTGTCTTTGTTTATGCTGGTTGGCATGCGGGCAACTAGTGTTAAACCCTCTCACCGCGTAGACATAATGTAAACGGGGTTTCCCATACATCACAGATACTACAACGTATTATGTTCCATTGCATGGGAGAATTGCTATAGGCCTACATATAAACAAGGCACTAAATGACAGACGGCAACAGCAGTAATGGTCAATTGATACACATCCACTCGTCCCCACCCAGTGCATTCACGGCGCGTACTATCATCTCTAGTCAATGTCCTCATAATAATCAGCTCAAGTTTGATTGCTAGTACTTGTCGCCAGCAGGATAATTAAAGTGCGATGCCGAGGACCCCGCCATTGTTAAAGGGGGTTTACTCTGAAGTACCCGAGTGTCGATGGGGTCAGGAATATCCTTCGGCAGTTGGTGCCGTGTTTAAAGTAAGGAGAACTTCGAGCAGCGGGTGTTTGGAGAGTTTTCTATGGGCTTGATGGAGTGGACAGCGGGGTTGGTAGACAGACGTGAGGGGTGGTGTAGGGGGCTTTGATGGGAAAGCATCGTGTTAATGATATTGTCGGAAGATCTTTTACAGTATACATAGGATTGTGTATGGACTCTGATTACCTTCAACAGTTCATCCAGTACGCCTTCGTGGGGTTTATATAATTGAATGGGTGGAAATCCTCGTCATCAGAGTTCCGTGTCTCTATATGACATAGGACAGATGCCGTAGCATCCTCGGGATACATACTCAGTGACTGATTTCATACGCTACGTATACTTTAGCATCCACTGAGACTTCGTTAGTTTTAAGGGATATTGACTTGGTTGAAATGTAAGAACACATCCATGATCTCTTTATTAAATAATTAAATATGTGTTGCAAGACGTAAATTAATAATATTACATGTACTCGATGGCATTAGTATCATATGTATTTTACTTGTTTTTGTTAAAGCCCTCTATTACTTTTCAAAAAAGTGTCAATATCGTTTTATTGAATAAATAATATTCACGCACTTGTTTTAGGGAAGACCTTTTGCAATACCAAAAGCAACATCCATCCTTTCAACCGTGATTTGGTTGTCGTAGGCCAATGTGATTTAGTTCTTGTAATCCATCCTTATTTCCATGTAACATGAAACGCAATCATTGTTCATCAGTAGCCTATGTGCAGACCTGTATACAGAGGAGAGACATCTATACGCTGTATCCCGTTTTTATCTTGTTTGCCAATCGGCTTTCAATGATATTACATTTACTAATAAACTCTAAAGGGAAATACACATTATTTAACTCATCAATCGTATATCTATATCATTATGGCCTATATTAAACCCTGTTTAGTTCTATTCGAATTCATACTGTTTTCCGCCACACATTTTCAAAGAAGATCGAAACGTATAATTTGTTGGTACCCTTTCAAGACCCAGCAGCAACTGTGCATACCATATCTAAACGTTTTCTGATTGCGCACGTGTGTTTGTGTTGGGTATATTAAAGGATAACATTCCAAAACCGGTCCCTGAAGTGTCTATAATAACGACAGGCTGCTCTGTCGTTAATTGGAGTCCGTCAGGAAAGAGAGCATTGAGATACGGACACGCTTGGAGAGCTACTGGGTGGAACAAACCGATAAATACGTCCGGCACAGGGGGAGAGCACTCCAGTTAATTACTCCATGATGAGGATGCTCGACAAACCGATTGGTAACAGCGGGACACAAGCGCCCTCTGGAGACAGCGATGATCATAGTTCTATCAGGGAAAAAAAGGGATACCTGTCTTATTGGTCTCCAATCATCGACAATGCTGTGGCCGAACGCTTGGCTTGTCTCCCTCGGGAATGGGGAGACAACTGCGGGGGGAGTCGGACACCAGACTGTGTCCAGATGGAAGAACACGGAGCTGGCTGAGAGAGGGAGCGGAGCTGATGGCGGAGCACTCTATCAAACGATTAGCGGGCATTCGCGGCGAGCCAGGCGTAAAACGAGCACAAAAAGACGGAGGGTATCGATGACTTGAGACGCGTTCCTATCTGGACCATTCACAAATTGTTTCTCTCTCTAAACAATCGGCAGATCCGATTTCAAACTTTAATCACAATTAATTTTCCACTAATTTTTATTGTGATCAGTGTTGCGGAAAGTCTTCTCCGATTGCCTCTCTTGCGGCACGCGCCCGCTATTGCCATGCCGAGGTGTTGAGCTTGAATTAAAGTGAATTAAATTCCTAAAACAAAGTGCTCTCAGATTAGAGTGAATTAGCAGGAAACGCTGTGTTTGGGCCTGGTCACTGATGTAGAGTGGTCTCCCATTGTGTGCCAGGTCGGTAGAGGTCACTATTTAGCTGATGAGTACAGTTCCGGGGTGAAATGAGCGGGGCTTGCTTATCCCGACTCTATCCCGGATTGGCAACCATCTGGAGGGGCAATACCAGCCAGTAATTAACAAAATACGGGAATTAAAAAGCTGATGTCTGACATTAGTGAGGTCACCATCATAATTCCAGATCAAAATGGCGGCATCAGTCGTCCTCGGATGCCTTTTCACCACCGATGAGTAGAAAATCTCATTCTATTGTGTTTTAAGAAATGCTTTTTCTTTATACTATAGGTGGTGGCACTGGCACATATCAAATTTACGTTTGTAGGAAGTTAAAAACCATCAGCCTGTTTACACATGGACCCGTACTGAAGTGTATAAATTTAACAGTCATGTCCATTTCACACAAAGCTGGACCGCCGAATCCATGGCTCAAAAAGAAGTTCCTGCCACTGTGACAGTTAAAGCGTTATTGTCATTTCTTTAGTGAATTTCTAACTGACAGCTTGCATTTCGAATTCCGTCTTTGCGGTTGTCATTTTAGGAAATACTTATTTTGTTTATTTCTTCTTCTAATAATAATAATAATAATAATAATGATGATAATAATGATGATACGATTACGATGATAATGATGATGAAAATGACAGGACTGCAGAAATTCTGCAAGAAGGCGTTCATTCATTACTGTGTCAGGTTTGGACTAGGATAGTCCAATAGATGTAAATTTTCCGAGGACAAACAGTTAATGTCCAATGTTCATATTTTCTAGTACCTAATATGTCACATCATTAACCATTTCCCTGGTGGATTAGACACAGGCACTGCTCTTAAGAGCATTTCCGGTTTCTTACAGCACGGTTAGAGTTAAAATACATAATAATGTTTGATCCATGGCTGTTCGTGTATTGTTGATTATTCTGTATTGAATAAAATGTTGACGTTGTAGATGCAGATCGGTAGGTACTGTAGCAAAATAGTTATAGTTGGTTCTTTCTTGTGGGGTTGTCAAGAGCCTTCCTTTTGTCAAGTATGTTACTGATCTCAATACAGATTAGAGCATCATTTCCGGTGAACCAGTTTTACCCTTAATAATGATGATGCCACCTTCGATTTTTGTGTTGGATATAATTATGTATATATACTGCAGTGTTATTGAATGTGCACATTCGTGATGTATATATTTAGTTACTTTCCCAGTTCACCAAACTCATCACTATCTTAATTCTCTAAACACATACCATTATTCCTACTTAGCATCCGTGTATAAGAAGAATATATCACAGGGCATTTAGCGGATGTAAAGTAGGTATACTGATCTGTGTTTCGAGGATGCATTAACTCTTAATACACTCAGCCTAACGACGGACCCTACGTGCATATGTCAAGGAGACTCCCTCTAAAACGAGATAGATGTAGCTATAGGCTATTTAAGAGGATTCATTGACTGATGTTGAAAAGCCGTTGAAACGTTTTTATGATAGGGTAGCCTCTACAGGTGACTTTATTTCTTGTTCATAACAGCCCCATCATAAGAGCCCATCAATAGGGCCCATCATGACCCCGTATCCACGGGGTTCCCTATAGAAGGCCTTGAAAACGGAGATGAATAGGGAACCGGTAAACTCAGTTAACATCCCCAGTCATCCCTCGCCTCAGTCCCCTCCTTTGACGTGTGAACACAAAGTCCAATTCCGATTCCAATATAAACACGGTACCACAAGTCAGTGTCCGTGAATGGAGACATTTATAACGGTATCACTATAGGATGTGTGCTCGTGACATTACATTTCCCACTGCGCCGGTCCCCGCCAACTGCCCCTGTTTACCAGCCTCCGAGCTACAATGTTTCGAGAGGGAGCACTCTTTTCAGAATCTTTCGACTTTGACTGGTAATAGTTCCGAGCCACGTGGGTCTGTTTGCATTGACGGCACGAGACAAACAGTGGCACTCTCTTGCGCCGGAGGCGAATTTCTGGATGCGCTCTTCAGCTGAAGGCGGAAAGAGTAGTTACATGTGAGAATCACTCGAGTGAGCTTTCGCCGAACCGCTCTGATTTCCCTTCGGAATTGGAATAGGAAAGGAGCACAAAATGATTATTTCTCAAGGGACTGACTCTTGAAAATAAAAAAATACAGTAGCTTTAATTGAGATGAGAGAGAAATAAGCGACGTACACTTTTTCCCTTTACCAACCATCAACTTTTGATCGAAAGCTTTCAAAGTCGGCTCCTGCGTTTAATATTTTAACAGCCTTTCCGTGCGGTTTGGTTCGACGCGGAGGCACAATTAGGCAGATTAAAATGTTATCTAAGTGAGCATCACCGGAGAACCATAAATCAGGATGCACATCAACAACTGTTTGCCCAGAGAACGAACTCATGTAAAATCAATTAGGATAATTCGAACCCCACGGTGCTTGAGAAAGGGAATTAGCTGATTGCGGTGGACCGTGAACTATCGTTCCCCGACGTCTAATATACCCGAGGTGGAGACCAAATGGATTGGAGGCTCCTAACAGCGAAGTGTACACGTAACTTCCTGCAGAACTTGGCGCAAGGAGTTTGTAGGGTTGGCTTAAATGGAGAAAAAAAAACTATACTTCTGCATAGGACGGTTCATGGCCACACTAGAGGCATTTATGTAAGATATATTTTTATGTTGTTTGGCAATCCTCTTCCCGTGATATATTCTCTTGTAGTTGTAAGTGTGCAATATGTTGAAGAGAATACATGTTGTTTAGCACATAGTCACAGTATAAGAGGAACACAATGTCTTCAAGTATACACAGATAACTTAACATACAATTATTACTTATTAATTGTCGTTTAGAGCCGCTTTCAAGATTATTTCACTTATATCATGGCCTGCCATTTTAAGACAAGGGGAAACCCGCAACTTCCGTAGCGGTGAATGTTGCAGTAAACCTGCGAGCACAGGCTGGTACTGACAGACCAAGGATGATAACTGCATTGCCACGGTACAGACAGCGCATCTTATCAATATAGCCTCAGAAAGGTAACTTTCGCGAGCATTGATGCCAGGCTCCCGGGACGGTATTTGAACCCGGGGTCTTTGACTCCGAGAGAACGTAAGCGCCACCATTTATTTATACCATGACTGCCTAGTAAAGTGATTTTTTCTTTGCGTCCAGCGATGGAGACAATAAATGCTACCTGAAAGTCTATTGACTTGAAAACACCAATAATGATGGTAATGTGCTAACATTTTACTTGAGTACTATTTACTAAGATGAAGTTCATTACCCATTTAAATGCGAATATTTTATATGTCATAGATCACTAGCAATCTCTGAAAAATATCGAAAATTCCCAAACCTACTCACATTTAAACGCATCTTACTGACTAAGAAACTTAACGAACTAAAGCCAATAGCAAAATTCTTTGGCGCAATATTTAAATGCCTTAAATAGACAAAAAGTAAAATATACACTTCTACTTGAACAGTTAATAGTACGTGTATACGGATGCTTGTATACATGTACATCCACCTTATTTATTTATGTATGTATGCATATTTATGTAGCTACACGTGACCATGTTATTTTGAAATGCTATATATTGTTATTATGTATAATTTCTTGTGCCACCGTGGGTGGTGGAGAATAAAGATTGACTTGACTTGACTAACATAGTTTCGTGAATACTGTATTTGAGACAATACAATGGTATAATGAAACGTTATTCGCCGCACTGATTTACGCACCTGGCCTGCGTTCAACGAGTCGTACTGGTAGTCCGGGCATTAGCCGAGATTTACGTCATATCCGGTTATAGTAAAAGCATGGCGTACGCCTGGATTTTCATCCGGACTACAGCGCGACCATTTCGTGAAGTGCAGACATGGTATAGTTCCATGAAGTAAGTAAGTCTACGTTACGATCAGATATTGGCATCAGAATTGACGAATAAATATGACGTGGTCAACACAGCCTCACGGGACGAGGTTTGGTCAGATTCGCCGTAAGGAAGCCCAAAATGACCGAGAACCTCGGACCAGACTTTATGGGGGAACAGGTGCACGATGTTGACGCCGATCCCTCTTCAGTTAGCGCAGCTTCTGTCAATATTTGTCAATTTGATGATGTTTCCTCGAACTTGATCGTCAGTCTATTGGCGACCACGTCCTAATGGCCCACGCTTCATTCTCGTCGTCAATTCCAGTTTACACAAGCGCACTATTTTGCATGCGGAACACAAGAGCGCTTCATCCAGTTTGAACATGTAATTTGTTTAGAGAGATTTAAAAGGCCCATTTCATTTGCAGTGTCAAATGATGCATATTTCAGACAGGGCTGGTGGTGTGTGTTTAAATAGTCGATAAGCTTCCGCACGAACGCGCCGTAGGTAAGGACCGTCCTAGATAGAAACTTAAAATTGAATTCTGATATACTGTAAATACTGGACATTCCTCTAATAATATAGAACTTTAAAACAAAATATACAAATATAACATTTAAACGAAACAAAGCAAACAATTGAGAAAAAACTACAAAAACAACAACAACAAAAACACCTCAAACGCACACAACTCGTATATTTGATCAGGATTTCGAATTGGAGCCGAGCGTCCCATTCCTCAGAACAGTAAGTCCCATTTTGGACCCGGCACAAGTGTAAGTACATTGCATGAAACATATTTATTTCGCTGCGATACTTGAGAATATGCTAATAGTTAAAACTATTGTTGAGATAAAAGTTGTTCGTGCAAACCAGACTTACATTTGTAGCGGGTCCCTAAAAGTGTGCTTGCAATCAATTGTAGCTACAAATGTTTTGAGCAACGGGGCCCTGGCCATCCCGTGGAGAGGGTAGATAATGCGGGTGTCTCATTTGATCACAAGAGGGTGCTGATCTGGATATGAAATGCGTCAACTACTGAGCCATCATCGTACATCATGGAACCCGACATGCTTCGAACACCTTGCGCACACACGGGACGCGCCATATTGCACGTGCGACACCTTGACAAATGCACCTGATCTTCAGCAGACTGTTATCTGTTCATTTTAAAGTGGCACTGCCTGGAAAGTGTCGTCTTCTTGAAATGCTATGATCAGCGAGAAAGCATCACATCTTGGACAGGACTGCGGGGTGCTACGTTAAAAGCCTGTTATAAGATTTATGATATCGCCAGAGCGTGGTATAAATAGAGTTTTAGAATAGGTCGGGGACCCGTTACTCCGAACAGTTGTAGCTACAATTGATTGCAAGTCAAAGCATGGACCAGCTACAAGTGTAAGTCTGGTTGCACGTACCACTTTTATCGCTACAATAGTTTTAGCTAACCTTATTCTCATGTATTGTACATAAGCGATAAAAGTGTTTCATACAGTGGACTTGTACGCTTGTTGTGGGTTCCGAAAATTTGACTTGCAATCAATTGTAGCTACAGCTGTTTTGAGTAACGGGGTCCAGACCTATTCTTACTTTAGACGACAGTACATTTGACGCATTATATTGGAACTACTTTCGTAGCGACTGCTTCGTTGATATTCGTCCGATTAGCGATTATGATATTAGTAAAACTATTTCATAGATCCTTTCCGATGTACACTTCTTCTATGCAATATGCTTATCAAGTTATAAGTAAATGAAAACAATTTTGTATTTATTATTTACACTTATCTTTGCATTATAGTGAATAATTCTCGCAGCCATGTTAAAAACAATTCACATATTTACAACGTATTAAAAGATAATGCAATCATTAAAAAAAGTTTGATATATTATTAATTTTCTTGCTTATATCATTACTTTCTTTATCAATTTTCTAGTTTAAAAACTATTTTGGTGGTGTCATGAGGGAGGGCCTGAGATAGGACGGGAAAAGGGTACATGACTCACAGAAGCGTAGCCCGATAGACCCCCTCCCCCTCCCCCCTTCACCCTCCACCTCCGTGAAATGTCGACTTGAAGATGGCCAGATGGTATTCTCTCGGAGCCACAGAGCTAGTCGAACATCCCCTGATCTGTCTCGTTCTGCCCGGTAATTGATTTTTGCTATCGCTTCTGTTAATCATTTCAAAATCCCCACTTTATTATTTTCATGTAATTGTCTGACCTGGTCCGCTAGTACAAGATTACCGTATAGTAATGAGCGAGCGTTTATCCAAGACTGCAAACAAACGACTATGTTAAATCATTGTTAAGGTAACAAAACGGCTGTGTTAAAAATGGCTAGTTTTAGAAGCGGTAACTGATATTTGATTAGATGTTTAGGATTTGATTTTTTTCTTCTCAATATTATATGATTATGGTTGCGATGAAAAAGATGCGCATCTGTACACCATGTGAGATAAATAGATTAACATTACTAGCATATTTTATTAGGATGTTATTCGCACGCTATTGGTTTGAGTTTCCGTATTGATAACCGTACAAATTGTGTGTGTTTTATACCAAATTGGTTGACGACCATGCAGCATGTTAAAACAACCCGCCCCGCTAAATTAAAAGTATTATCTTTGTTAATAACTTAACAAACTTTTGATATGTAGAAATATTAGTACTAAATAATACCAATGATCGAGCGTCTTACTCAAGCTGGTCTTAGGAATTTAACCATTTAAGGCCCGATGACTGATAGATCAGTTGAAAATGTCACCCCCATTATGCCCATTGACTGATAGATCAGTTGAATTGTTCACCTCCGTTAAGGTCTAGTGACTAATAGATCAGCTCTTTTGTTCAAATACTCGTCCTTTTGTATTTGTCTGGATTACCAAATTTAGAACTAACAATATGCTACCAATATAAACAGGCAGGTGGATAAATGTACCTAAAGTAAACCGAATATGCACCCTATGCCACGTAGAAGTTGGTGACGAATTCCATTTCTTGTTAAAATGTCAATTCCTATCAGATTTACGTACAAAAACATTCCCAAACTACTTCTGTAATAATCCCACTATTGAAAAACTGGCATATCTACTAAACACTAACTATTCTCCATTACTACTTAAATTGTATAAGTACATCAAGGAAGGCATATCATTATTTTAACTTATGCTAAATATAAAACCATGTATACATCTGTATGTTCTATATCTATGTCTGTATCTGTATATTATTACTACTTCTCTGTAGCATGCTACATGATTTATGAGAATAAATTCTGTTCTGCTCTGTTCATGATATAAATTTAGAGTAACTGCTAGAGTGCTGTTATTTATTTCGTAATACTTATGCAAGTGCTTAAAATGACGCAGCTAGAAAAACACCGTAGGAGGTAAGCCATATGACGTCGCCGGGCCTTACGTAGCCAGATCACTCTAAAATGTAAAGGGTTAAAACACTTTAAAAATAATTGGGAAATGATAATATGCCACCCTTTATTTTCGATTATGATCATGTTTACTGATTTAAGTGATATATTTAGAAAGCAAACATTTAAATGTTCATATTCTAAAACTTCACTTGAATTTAAATACATGCCTACAAACCAACAGAACCAATCACCGTACTTTACGTTTACTATTCAAATGTAATAGAACAATATTTAACCACACGTTTATTTTATGAATTATAGCTACCTGTACCTAATAATTCATTATAGTATGCATATTATTTTTTCAATCACAGCTGAATTTTACCAACGATAAATACCAGTTTTCTTTTTAATTTATTTAAGAATTAAGTTAATTTATAAATAGCCATTTAAATACGTTGACGGATCGTTTTCCTTAATCAAATGATATTGCGCTTATGTACCCAGAACGCTCTTTAACTAATTCCCCGCATTAAGTTTCTCTTAACATAGTTTATAGAATGTTATCAAATTTTGGAAACCTCAACTTTTCAACACAAATACTAACAAGATGAATTAGATTCGCGGAGTGATACCATCTTGTCCCATTAAGAAACTGAAGATACAAACTTCATTTGCATGGTAAATGTGTTGTAATGGTGTCGGTTATTTAGCTAATCATTACAATACTGTTACTTTGTCTGTGTATAGCCTCGGCCAAAGGAAGCCTAAGCGGTTTGATTGTGTTACCACGGGAGAAGTTATTTAATAAAACCTGATCGGTTCAATCAAAGACCGAAGGGAAAGCGTCTTAGACTAATCATTGTCGAGGAGTTAGGAAAATACAATTATCAGTGATAAGACTTGCTAGCAGTTCTACAAGGATATAATATTATATTTAGTCGTGGTTGATTGTATATTTCCGCTATAGCTACAACGGTTCAAACATACGGAAAATAGATCGAGAAGAATACAGTTTTTATTAAACGTATGTCGGAATTCTATTTCATTTTGACTTTGTGGTTGGGAAATAATTATATCAAAATAAATTGAAAGGGTGAATATGAGAGAAAATTTTCGCTGTTTTGATTCTACGCGAATCTCTGCGAGTTGATTCAAGACATCGAGACCCAGATGTGGCTAGTGAAGAATTCATCTTCTCTCAATACCGGACAATCTCGAAGCCATCTGAAGCTGTTATCATTTCATCATGACGGTACAGAGGCGAACAGAATATACAGCTAGTGCGCGTTAAGTGCTAACGCTTTACCAAACATCCCCATTGTCTTGACTGGTCGCACTATTACAAACAAACACAATGTTCTGCTTAGGATTAATAGTTTTTTCTCTTCTATTTCCCGAGTCCCGTCCCCCTTGATCCGACGGTGAGCGTGCTGCTCTATGGGAGGGAGGGGAAAAAGAACCGAAGGGGGCGGTTTCAAGTTGCCCTTGCCGCTACGTCACTCTGACTGGCGAATAGGCTGCTTCCGTTTGCCTGGCCATTTCATATCTGAAGCACATTATAATTTAATTAGGCGCGCATACATAAGCGCACCGGACTTAGTAAATTTCTCACTTTCTAAACTTGATGATCATTTATCCGAGCCGAGGCCAAATTAGATAGCCGACAGATAGAATTTAGCTGAACATCCTTTTTGCCCGACAGCCGCCTTCTAATTGAATCTGTTGAAACAGGACTCTTGGCAGACTGACACACGCAAGAAATCAACAATATTCTCCACCATAAAAATTTCATATTCCTAATAATTGTTGTCAGTGCGTGTCTCACTCCCTTCCTGTGTGGCAGCTTTGAATCATGGACTACCCGTACCTAAACCAATCCAGCTTCGACACATCCAACTGTGGCATACCCGGAATGGATGCCACTCTCCAGAACTGCAACATCCCGTGTTCCTACGGCGACACGAGTCCCTTCGCCCAAATGGGGCAGGGGTACCGCTACAACGGGGTGCGTACATTCCCCACCGTGGCCAACCCAAGTCTTGGGGGGTCGGGGAGCTGCTCCATGGTGCCCCGGCCCCGTGAACACCCTCAGCCTCCCGTCTTCCCTTCTGGTAAGTAAAACGCCTTGTTCAGTTTATATTGAGAAAGCGATTCCCGTGAAAATAAGATTTGGGCGAGGAAAATTGTTTTAGGAGGCTATAACTGCGTTACCGTCGTCTACTTAGCGCGACTGATTGAGAGAAAATTGGATTACCAAATGTAGAGATACACAGTTTGCATAATTTTCGCCGCGGTCGAAGTTTTTCTATTTATTTACCGAACAAAATTAATATAAACAAGAAAATTGTCAGAAAATTAGATAAATATTCCGATTGTGAACAATTTGCGGCATTTAACGTCGGCGAGGTTGGCGGAAGCGCATATGTGACAAAACACTCGGTGGGCTGCCTTTGTCGCAATAATCCAATTGTTAATTTCCCTCTGTCCTTATCTCATATCCATTTTATCGTATTTTCTTCAATTTACAAGCCAGAATTACATTACGCAAACTTGATAGTAGTAGAAAGCGACAGGGCGCGGAAAAGTCGACAATCAAATAACACAATATAACCAATAGCTCCCAACGAAAGCATGACTTAAACTAAATGGAATTTGTTTTGAGTGGTATTAAATAAAGGATTAATTTAGTTTATAAGCTAGTAAACTTCAATGTGCGGGTAGTTCGCACTAAGCGGTATTTCTTAGCGGTGAACGTGATACTGCTCACTCCAGATTGCGGTTCTTGTTACACAAATCAAATTTCATTTAAGGTAATTCACCAAATTCGTTCAACATGTTTGCAAGTGTTAATTACATTACGGCTTTAAATAGATGTAGAAAATGGCAAGTCTACCGTTTGTTACGTGTGGTGTAATGTGTACGATTTGTGTTTCCGCTAATACTATTATTTGAATATTGAACCAAATCTCCTTGATGAAGACTAGTTATTTTATGACTTCCAGCAAACTTAATCTTCAGCTATATTTATATTCTTAATAATTCCAAATTAACAAAATAGTAATGTAATTAAAATATTTAATTAATTTAATAATTAGGCTATATCAATTTGCGAATTAATTAAATAATCAAGGTGTGTTCTTCGTATGATATCTCTTGACATGAACAATGGATGCCTTTACATAGTAGTACGATCTAAAAAAAAAAATTATGAGAAAGATTGAGATTATTTTAATCGTGAAAATTGGGATAACTTGACACTGTTACACAACAGGTGTGTTAACAGACTATTGACGATTGATATCAATTTACTACTATTTCCTAGAGCAAATTAGCTTTATTATTTTCTGAAATTAATAATTTGTACATCTTCGGGTATAAAATAGTTGTAACCATAGAGTGGTCCCTTCCTGAGACTGGTTTTTTTTAGCGGGTGTCAAGTCCGTCAATTCAAATTATTCTCAAAATACAACTTCACTTTCGCTGCCATCTGAAAACAAAAACTAACTGTTTCTTAAATTTGACACTGCGATAGCTCCTATTATATCTATTTTCCATTTAACATATTATTATGAGTATTTCTATAAATATGCGTAATATAGTGAATTTAATTTAAATTATTTTAATTAACGATATTATCGAATATAGCTTTATTCTACTGACATAATATCTGATATGATTTACAATCTACAATTGTGTATGATTAAAATATATTAATCTAAGTATATTCTACTAGTATTTTGATGATCTACCTAAATGATTGAGGTATATTAATCTATTCTATATTCTAATACTAGTATTTTGTTAGTCAATAATGTATGTTTAAATTATATTAAATCTATGATATTTTTTAATATTGTATATGTTCACAGACATGTCTAGATGATACATTAAAAATAAATATTCCTCCCTTCGAATCTTGCTAAAGGTATTGTTATAATTATTATAATAATAATAATTAAAGTCTATTTATAGTTTAGTTTGAACATATTTTATTCAAGATGAAAAGGATAGGTTACAAGTTATTACAACTTAAATGAAAACCGCTCCAAGAGAAGGGAAAGAAAAGATGGGGAGAGAAGAAAGAAAGATTAAGAAATATATTTATATACCGCTGAATCCATGTATGAACATACTCTAAGCGCAAAATAAGCGGGGAAAGAAAACAAAACGAAAAGAACAATAGCAAAGTTAATATGTGTGTATAGTACACTGTCTGAAAAATCGCTTTGACGGAAAAGCAAGGTTTTGAGTTTGGATTTGAAGAAGTGCAGGGATTCGGAGCTTTTTAAAATGTCGGGTGGGAGCTTATTCTATTAGTGAAACGTTAATAAATGTATCTGTATGGCTATCTGCTACACTCTTTTGCAGCTGTATAGGTAAAATACCTTTCACCATTTCTTACAGTACACACTTAAGGAATGACGAGGAGGTTATGGTGTTGCGATCTCGGTGATCTTGGTGGTCTGAGTAGATCTACATAACTCGCTATGCATACTTCCTAAGGGAAAACGTTCAGTGTTAATACAAGGACAATGTCTATAAACATATTTTATGTAAAAAAAAGAGAGTCCAAACCTAGACCATTCCAGTCTCCCAGATATTTTAAATCCATACTTTCAATTCTAACGTTCATTATTTTATTCGAATGGCCACGATATAATTTCAGTGTGTATCTTCAAAATATTAATCATACCTAAAATAACATCAAACGTCGCTGGACAAGACAAGGTTATTTATTTAGAAAGTAATTTTTGGTTAAAATCAATAATTCAGTTCTGGCGTCAGGAAGCCGTTCATTCCGAATAACACAAATAGACCAAGATTACTTCGGAGTTATACGACCAGCTTATTCACTGTGCCGAGATTAGGCTGGAAATATATTTTTTAAATACTTAAAAAATATATTGTACATGTTATTTTTCCTTATTATTTCTTTATTCACTAATTATTTTAAATTTGTGTTTAATTCCCATTTCAAAAAGTATTTTAATGTGAAAAACAGCAAAAATATACATACATGTATATATTCACGGACGATATACTAGGTTAAATGAATACAAAAACAAACGATCATTATGCGAACATTAACACGTATAATTAAAATTTGAGATACATTGGAATATTCAAATGTATTTTGGCATTGCTTCTTTAGAGCGAATATTTACATGTAATGTCGATAAAAGTCACCCATGAATGTTGCAATACTTCGCTATAGCGCAAATTCCAAACAATAAAAATAAATTTACAATTCCTATAATATCATGATCATCATAAACCAAATTCTAAATAAATACGCAAACAAATATTATTTATTTTCTTTGGTTATTTGCTACACTACTTATCAAATCCATGATTATAAATATATTCAACTGTTCATCCCATATAATATTATATGCATTCATTCATTCATTCATTCATCCATCCATCCACGCAATCATCCATTAATTCACCCCGTCTTTAATTCATTTTTCATTTCATTCATGTTTTAAAATGTTATTACTTTTTAAAAAGTATATGAACAATTATTTTGCATTCATTTCAAGTAACATTTGTTTCAATAAATGTTGACCTTCGTGAACATATTTTACCATCTGTCGGCTATACGAGTTTGCTTACTTCTCTGATAGTTCACTGTTATCTCATCTACGGTCCCCCGGGGGACTAGCTAGCTAAATAGGCAGAACGGTTAACTGTTATCATAATAATTGTAATTATTTAAACAGAAAAGATAATTAATTAAGAATTTGAGTTCCGACTGGAGATGGCTTTCCTCGCGTGGTTGACCTTCGCTTGTAGCGCCATCTGGTGGTCGCGCGCACCGTGTGCAAGACCGTGGTTGGAGCGGGGTGGATTGAGGGTGGGGCGCCGGGGTCCTGTCAGGTCACGTGGTGTATTGTATCCTTATACACAGATATGGTAGAAATGTTATGAGATTACAATCAGACGGTAAAAGAACGACAGTGCTGTCGCAATTGCTCAATTCGACGGTTTGCCTAAGTGAACTGATTTATTTGAAATTTATTGATTTATTTGAATGTTATTTTGAAAATTATGTTCGAAATGAGATTGTAAATGTTGAAATATTTCCGCGATGGAGTTATCTGAGCGTCTAGTTGCGTATGTGTGTACACAATATACAGACATTTAGGCCTACTACTGAGAGGTATTTAGATAATTAATAATAATATTTCCTTCAAAATGATATTGAAAATCATAATATAACAATGTTAAGCACATTCCGTGATACTGGAATATGAAATCATCGAATGGAGATAAAACAAGCGTGATGTTATCCCTAATTGCAGAGAGAGAAATATTATTTAGTGTCACAAACGTGTACATATATACAAAACTGAAATATTATTTAGTGTCACAAACGTGTACATATAGACACAACTGAAATATTATTTAGTGTCACACACGTGTACATATAGACAAAACTGAAATATTATTCTTATTAAAACAGGTGTAAATTGTATTCATGTAACAAACTTATTCGCAGTGTTAGATGTTATCAATATCTGTTTCAAAAACTCATATTTGTTCCCATTCTACACCCGTAGTCTCATCACGATAACAATGTGTATAGGTGTAGACAAGTGTGTCTAATAAGCCTATCTAGCCTGGGCACATGTTCTTTTAAACTGACTACCCTTTGTACGTTAAATTTAGAAACTTTAATAAACATTCTTCTTCTTCTTCTTCTTCATCTTCGTCTTCTCCTATTCTTTATTCTTTCTTTTTCTTCTTCTTTTTCTTATGATTTTCCTTTTTCTTCTTCTTCTTCTTCTTCCTCTTCTTCTTCTTCTTCTTTCTTCTTCTTCTTCTTCTTTTTCTTCTTCTTCTTCTTCTTCTTCTTCTTCTTCTTCTTCTTCTTCTTCTTCTTCTTCTT
>JAUTBT010004825.1:0-27005 GCA_032361225.1 Lepetodrilus schrolli | reverse complement strand
ACAGCATGACATCACAATGGTAGAACAATCAAATAAACAATCAAATAAACCAAGAATTGGGTCAAACGATATCTATTGCTGTAGATATCGCTTGTTATTTGAAAGCGATATCTACTGCGAATAGCCAGCAGGAACTATTCTGTGTTATTATCTTCCATCTGTTTCAGTTATTTATAGGCCGTAGGCGTTGATTAATTCATAATGAAGGGCCTGAATATTCACTGTTAGTGTTATTTCTTTAATATATACAGTTGTACAGCTAGTGCATGCATTCGTTTAGTTGGCTGTACATAGATCAGTATCTTGTTTGTTCTCAAGTGACCGTCGCGAACGCGGATTATGGCTAGCTGTATAAAAAGGAGATGTCGTTTTAATAAATATTCACAGGAAGCGTATATTCATTTGTTTCCTTCCAGTATTTATTTCTATGTGTATACAGGTGTTAATGAATACAATACATCATATAGCTTCATACACACACAATCCTGAGTTAACCCTATCCGTGTTGGAGGCAGCATGTTGAGATAAACGAGATTAATTTTGCAGGCGAAAGGTTAAGTGTCTCAATGATTTTTCATAACATTAGTGTATTTAAATATTAATAATAAGGCAACATTGCAAACTAGGCATGAATAACGTGTCGGGGAGATAGTAATTATTGATTTGAGAATCTCGAATACTAGTAGGCCTACTGTGCGTATTAAAAATGTGTCTTAAGTGTAGTGTTGAATGGTGTAGGGGGGAGTTCAGTGAATAATCCTGCCCCATTATATATGTTTAAACGGGGTGGCTGGGAGCACTTTGTATAATCATAGGACTTCCGAGCTAAAGGTTCCAAGTTCAAACCTGTCCCTGGAACCTGGCATCAATGTCTGCATCGTCCTCCTTTGAGGAAATGACAATGTGTTTCAGAGGTTGACGATGTCCACTTGTAATGCCTTAAGCTAGATCTAACACTCAAAGCGCTATACACTATGTTATATGATGCAATGTCTGCAAAAGTTAACTTTTCAGTACGGTCATCATAGGATTCTGAAGTGTGGTTATCAACCTTGGTTTGTCAGTGCCAGCCAATGCTCGTAGGTTTATTCTACGAAGCTATGCGCTACGCGTGTTACAGGTTTCCTTTTAAACGACTTGTCATGGTAGGAGCGAAACGTGATCTTCAACACCCCAAATTAAATTAATTTTTAAAAATAAGCACGGTGATGTTAACGATATTCCGAATTACACATTTGTGATACAACCACGCCATTGGCTCCCAAATGAAAATAGTTATTGAATTGTGACGTCACATACGCTCGTCAATGGTTTTGCGGGCAATAAATAAACCTGTCAGTAATTAATCAAGCTCTCGCGTGTCACTTATATTCGAGGCATAGCCTCCAGCCTTCAACAAGGTACACACATCACAATCCTTCAGCCATGAATGGAAGGATGAATGGGAAATCAGTATTTATAAATGTCCTCAACTTTTGCCAGAGAGTTCATGTGAGGGCGTGTATCATTATTATTATTATTATTATTATTATTAGTAGTAGTAGTAGTAGTAGTAATAATAGTAGTAATAATAATAATAATAACTGCAGTAACAGAAACAAAACGCTTTTCTTAATTATTACTACTACAACTGTTATTATTATTATTATTATTATTCATAATTATTGTCATTAGTATTATAAGAATTATTATTATTATTATTATTGTACAGTATAATTATAGTATGCCTAGTACTAGTACTACTACTAATACTATTAGAACTATTATACTATTAGAACTGCAAAGGTTATATCGGAGCAGACGTCAGAGAGCAAAGCTGGCTGCAGTGAGAGTGTTAATATAGCTTCCTCAACATCAGGTAGATAATAGACACTCCCTGTTTACGTAATTGTCAACAACTGACTGCACACGTTGATGAAACACACGGCGTAGTTGCAGTACTGTAGCATACCAAACTGATCACGTCTGCTCTCTAAATCCACAGGGTATAGCATACAGGGCCAAGCCACTTGAACGCTTGACGGCCTGGATATCCCCACCACGTTTAAAAACGCAGCATTGGACACGGTACGGCATTGGTTAATAGATCTTCTGAAACGCATCAAGGGCGTAGCTACTATTAGGCTACAAGACCCGTGCCTGCAGATAATTTAGGCTTTGGAAAGCAAATTCAAGATTATGGCATTCTTGTGGTACCCAAAGTAACATGTGGACCAGGGTATCATTTCACGAAGCTCTCATATCCACTACGAGATCATAACGCTCTCGTTGTCGATAGCTAATGCACTGCAAAGAGAGCGTTATGGTCTCTTAGCGGATAAGAGAGCTTTGTGAAATGATACCCTGCACCACTGGCTACGCCCCTGCGCATGTCCATGTTTGGTAGATGTAAGGAGGCAGTGGTCACGCGTTTCAGAAGATGCTTTTTCATATACATCTCCATCGACTGTTCTAAAATGCTAATTAGGTCGTGGACATTAATTTAGTCTGAATGTGCTGGAACCTGCTTCACAAACGGCGTGTGTGCTTCCATGAAATCATTAAGCTTCCACAAATCTGGTCTATTTTGGCTGTCAGTTCGATGAATGAGATCGATTAAGTCGACACCGGCGGTGAAGGCCTTTTCCTACGGTGACACGGGAGAACCCTTGGTCCTAATACCCTGTCATAAGCCTGTCCTAGCATGCATGAAGAGCCTGGATGGAGGAAAGGACCGAGACGTCTGGCTTGTAGTTGACGAAGGACGAACACCAAGAGAGGGAACAGGCCGAGATTCGTCGATTGTCATGCAGCCGCTATATTGACATACGGACGATTTTGACGTTTCTTCCAGTATAAGAATGTTAATGAGCTTTCCTAGTCTTGAACGTTTCCCCTCACGCTGAGGCCAATATGTTCACCTGCTATTTCGGGTAAAGTGGACTATTTGAAAATATCTCAAAGCAGTTATTTTCTCAATCAGGTGTCCAGCATATCGGATTACTGTCAAAATATTGTCACATTGCATTCCAGTCACTTCCCAGAAATCTGAACGCATACCAGAAACATAATGAACTTCAGTAATCAGATTTAACTTCCGCTATGTGATTACATTCTTCTTCCACATTACACTACTGTTGTATCAATACTCGCCACATACACTACAGGTGATGACCTCTAAACAGCAGTATATCCTACACCTGGGTATTAATATACGCTGATGTCATGCTGTTTAACCTTCTTTGTACTTTTGTAATTAATTCTGCAGTTGTAACCTTATTTAATTACACAATTCAATGCATGTGCATATACATAGTGTTATGTCGAACACGATGACGCCGTATCATCATACAAGTATTATTATATAATGTACATGACATACACACACGCGCGCGCGCACACACACATTCATTCTCTCCCCTCTTTCTTCTCTTTCTCTCTCTACATCGTATTCCTTACAGAGGACCAAATTGTACATTATTATAATATATATATGTATATGGAATTGAGGTTTAGGGCCGCGTTCAAGATTCGCTCACTTATATCGCGGCTTCAGTTTAGGCAGGAGGAACCCGCAACATCCGTAGCGCTGAATGTTGTAGTAAACCTGCGAGCAACGGCTTGTACTGACATACCAAGGAAACCTTTACATTAACTAATAATAAACAAATGCACAATGAATCATGGCGTTTAGTCCCATCTCCTTTCTATACTTTGCAACATACCTAAGTGTAGACTTGGTTTCCAAGGATTACGTCACATACAAGTTTAATGAACTCTGTAAATGATAAAGGTCAGCTTTGTCATAATCCTCACAGCTCTACATATCATAATCTCTTGAAAATGTCATGTGCAATGAAAAACCAACTAAATATGTAAGATCAAGTTTCATACTGTGATATTATTAAAGGGACAATATAATAGTTTCATAGGTCAAAGGCCATCAACAGTGTTATTACATTATAATATTATATGGATACAAATATTTTCCCCATACAAATATGATTTTTTTCCTCCATATATATATTACAAACAAAATATACAATTTCTAATGTATAAAAAGAAAAGAAAAAAGTATTACTCCTACTCTCCGACAAAGGAAACCACGAATTCTGACTAAATGATTATTAAATTATTTAAATACACATTTTGTTATTTTCTGAGAATTTCTGTAGACACGCGTACACATGCAAGCGATATATTTTATTATTCAATTAACGACCAATATTCCACAGACATCTTCAGTCTATAAATGGACTTAGGTTTATTGATATTTTTACAACTTGGAGTTTCTCAGCAGCTGCTATATAGACTGATACTCAAACATAAACATACACGTCACAAACGAAAGCAAATCAGATCATATCAGGTAGTTATTGTGATCGAATAATAAACAGTCCACGCCTGATTTTATGGTGTATGGAGAAGTGGGGAGATATCCGCTTGAGGTGTTAGTTAAAGTCAAAATGGTTTCATACTGGGGGAAACTTCTTAATGCAAATAATAAGTCATGTCATGCACAATATGATGTATAATCTGCAAATATCTAATGCAGACTCTAAGTTTGCTCTATTAAGTAATGCAAAACAAATCCTACAGGATGCTGGAATGCTGTATATATGGATCTCAAAATGTGACCAGCGTAAATGTTTTGAAGAGCAATGTAATACTAGTTCTTATGGATCAATTTAAAGTCCTGGTACAGATCGTCCATTAATTCACCTAAAGGTGAATACTATGTAATGTATAAGCAATTACTCCAGTTAGAACCCTATTTACTTTTATTACCGCCAAACTAGCGTCATTGTATAACCAAACTAAGAACTTCTAACCATCGACTACCCATTGAAACGGGCGGGTGACATTATACTGATATAGAAAACAGAATATGTACCTTTGCAACAATGCGGCTTGCTATGACTAACACTTTAAAAAAATAGTTCTGTCCATCATTAAATGTACACAGAAATGCTACCCTGCCAGAATACTTTTGTAAATATGCCAATATTTATATACTCATGACCCCAAATCGAAATGCCTAATTTATTTAAATATCATATGTTTCTATAGAGATATTGTTTATGATGAAGTGAATCATAATTGTTGAAAAATACAGTATTATCACTAGTATTTTCGTTACAAATACATTTATTATTAATAGTGTGCGTGTTTCGTAAAACATGTTTATCATGCAGTCCACGATCACCACGGTTATTGAATCAGTCCGAAGTGAAAGCAAACAGTTCAGTTGCAAAGAAAAACACGTTAAAGTGCAACGTTTTACTCATCATTGTCAAGAGCGACAACGTGACGTTGGAATTGCACAAGATGGAACCTCATATGCAATAATTGCTATGTTCGATTGCACAAAAACAACAACGGATGCGCAGGTATAGGTATACTGGTGTCGCCATGGACTGTCCCCCGAGTGATTTTCCGAAGGTTACAATCCCCTGGGAAGACCGCCACCTTGGAACTTTACACTTACGTAACAGAGGTTCCTAACTGTAACGTCATCTGCAACGTCTGCAGGATCGTCGTGGAATCAGTGCCCGTCGAACACTCCGGGTAAATCCATTAACGTTAAGACATCGTCGTTTGAAATTGCGTTTGGCATTACTATACAGATAATCAATTCACAAACGTTATTTTGAGTGTACTTACTGTGTATATTATATTACTGTGCCATATATCTCATATATCCCACGTAACATCTATTTAATTACTTTTATTAGTAATTATTGATCGGTGTACTTTCTTTTGATCTTGAGTATAGTTAGAGGATGGAGCCAAATCAATTAATATAAGTAGATCAGTTCTATACTATGCTGTTCTGCTCACAGAAGCTCTAGAATGCAGTACGAAACCATTACACTTAAGTATACATCCTCGAAAACCTGGTCATTGGGCCTATTTAACATTTGAGGGATGTTAAATAGGCATTATCGAGGACATACATTTCCGAGGGGGTTACGATCTCGTTGTGGATACGAAAGATTCTTCAAAGGGTACCCTGATCTCTTCGTCGGTCCGTAACGTAGTTTTCCAGCTCAGCAGGTTTGACGGAGATGAGCCTTTTATTTTCATTTGTCATGTCAGCCTTTTTCAAAATCTTCTCTACTCTAACAAATTTGCAGAGGCCCTCAAGGAGCTTATTGGTAAACTATATACACAGTTAATAGGGTTAGTGTTTCTCTGGTTCTTCCTTCCTTCCTGCTGTCTGGGATTATTTTGTTTTGATAGATGAGCAGCCGCTCTGTAAACAGGATATATTCAGATCTCCTTTGATGTTAAATGGAAGCCTTCGACTTTCAAACAAGCCCTGTTTTCCTTGTTTATATCATTTTTGTCTTGTTTAATTTTCATATATTATGAATAGCCATAACACGAGGTAATTTCCAAATAGATACTGTAATAACTAATTAAAATAACATATTCCCGGCAAACACACAATGTTATATACCGTTATTACAATAACGTAAAATAACGTTGTGTTTGCCGGGTTAGTAGAACAATAAAATAATAGATATTGTAATCTTATTCAGTAGTAAAATACACTAAGAACTGAAGCCAGTAGAAAATACACTATGAATTGAAATATTGCTTGAACATATATTTAGGATATACGTATTCATAATTGTATTACTGCTTTAATAATAATAGTAGTAGTAGTAGTAGTAGTAGTAGTAGTAGTAGTAGTAGTAGTAGTAGTAGTAGTAGTAATAATAATAATAGTAGTAGTATGGTGTTTTGGGGGTTTTTTTAAAAAAAAATTATATATATATAATTGGGGTTTAGGGTCGTTTTCAAGATTCTTTCACTTATATCACGGCTTGTCAGTTTAGGGCTACATCTGTAGCGCTGAATGTTGCAGTAAAGCTGTGAGCATCGACTGGTACTGACAAGAGTAATAGTACACTATTATGCAGAAACATAATATATATATATATATTCTTTTTTAATTTAAAGTATTTTTTATTCCCCCTAGTTTAAATAGTAATAGTATGTAGAGACGTAAAAACAAACTAATATTGAGTCCAAAGAGTATCTTGCCACTGTCTAAGCATGAGAGATATATCTAGGATTCGTTCCTGTCCCACACTGAAATACAGCCTGAAAAAAACGTGTGGTGTCACCTTATATTCATGCTCGGAACGCCAGTCATTATGACTACTCGGGGTTAAAGCTTTACCCATGATATAACAATGATATCTAGCTTTTGTAAAACACAAATTTCCGCCAGCATTCATTCTGAAAATTCGCCTAGCTACAGTGTATAGAGCCGTTTGTATAAATATTGGAAAGAAGATGTTTTTGTAGATTATTATTTTTATCATAGGGCAATAATCTACCATGTTTACCTACAAATAATTGACATATGAAACACATAATATGCATAATATATATGGCCAAAATATCAAATTATATTTATTTATATTCGACTGCCCGAGCCAAAATACACCAGGGAACCAAATAACTATGTCCTAAATACATAAGTAAAATTTCATAAAATAATAAATAATTTATAAAAATATTATAAAATAGCTAAATAACTAGTTAACTAAATATACGATAACGATAAGGTAAAGCTATTATTTGTTTACATATTTTATATCCGCATAGTTTCACAAACAAAATTAGAAAATAAAAATGATATTTCTTTTATTTTTCGAGTATCGAACATGAATAATTTCTGGTTCTAGATATTGATTTGTCTAAAGCATGTTTGCATTTAGAGTTACTTCCCTTGTATTTATAAACAACATTGGAGAGAAGTTATCAGCTGCAGTCTCATCACAAATCACAAGCTGAATGCTAAAACAAACTGTAATGCGTGTGTTGGTGGCGGGAGCGGGGATCACAGCAGCCGCTACGTCAGCTGCACTAAGACAGCATCTACCGGAGACGGCACAGATAACAATATGGGAAAAATGGCAGTCAGCAGGTGCTCTAATTTTATTACCCAAAAAAGGCAATATAATATACAACTGATAATATTACCAACTGATTACAATGAATATTATTATAGCATAAGCACCGTTGCAGAGTTAGGCTATAAATAGAATCCTGACTAATAAGGGTGCAGGCATATTTCCGCCCATGAAGATGCAGGCATTCAGTAATTTCACAATCCATGCCACGCTAATTAGCATTATACTATGACCTAAGGCAAAGCATTGTGTACTTGCGAAGACAGATGATGTCATACTATATATTATTGAATATCATTATTATTACATATTGTCTCACACACACACACACATGCTCTCTCTCTCTCTCTCTCTCTCTCTCTCTCTCTCTCTCTCTCTCTCTCTCTCTCTCTCTCTCTCTCTCTCTCTCTCTGTCTCTACCTTTAGACGACCTTCTGACATTCAGCCGTGCCGAGTCAGCGTACTACACCCAGCATTGTACCGGTGCCACTGGTGTTCTCATTAGAACATCATCTCGCGCCTGCTATACAGGTATCTAGCCAACCACTTACGTGTATAGGGCTGCCCGTGTGAGCAGATTAAATATATATGGGCTAGATGCATCCACATAATAGAATTATACGCATGTTAGCACCTTTCACATGAATACTTTCCTTTATGAGTATTATAGCTTAAAGCATGTATTCCAATGTAAAATTCTTACTTCGAATAAATATTTAAGTGAATTCATTTTGGGGAATGAAATAATATGATCAACGTAGAATTAATCAACTGTTGCAACAAGAATGACTAAGGGCAACCAATAGACGATTACTGAAAATCTAGAACTAGTATTTAACCTAGGTAACAAACATTTCTGGCATATCGACATTGGACTAGTAATTTTTTACTTTACTGCGTAACTATCAATCTGTTATAAGGAATGCATAGACGTTTAGGAGTATTTTAAAGGTAAATTTAGAATTGTTGGCATGAAGTAAAACTTCCAAGGTCGAGCAATGCCAGACAGTTGTATAATACACATGTATATCATTACGTAAAGACTATGTACGTATTTAAGTCAGTTCACGTGTCAGAAACATAATTGTTGTAGATTGTAGATTATATATATATATATATATATATATATATATATATACGCATATTCTTGTATGTAATACTGGTTAGAAGGGCCTTGGGTTCAGCCTCACTTCCTCTCATGCTCAGTAGGAACCAACATGACTCACGTCATAGGCCCGTCATCTACATTACTCCACTCGCAGGTGGATGCGAATAACTTCATCATCTCCAGAACACCACCTATCTGTACCGCCAGTGCTCCACTGCACCGCCTAGCCAGATGTCGGTGTTTGGAAATCAAGATCCTTATCTTCAGCTACTTCAAATATCACTTTCTTTGATGTGCAGTATATTTCTGAGTGCTCCCTCTTTCCTGTTACTTGCGTAATAAAATCGAATATATAGGACAGTTAAGTAAATTAAATAAAACTTGGACACGTTTACTAGCAGATAAACTGAAAATTATCTTTTCTATAGCATAAATAGTTATTTTATTCCAACATTAACTATTCCTGGTTGCAATGCATACACGTCATCTGCGTTAGAAAACAATTCACGCACGCCAATAAACAAATGCGATTTGTAGTTTGAGATTCATCTGAAAATGGCATTACATACATGGAAGACTACGGAAATGACGTTTGCTATAGCGAGGATACAGCGCATCCTTTGTGAGTTTGCCATAACGCGACTGGTAAGTAAAGGGCAGGGGGTATATATTTCCCCAGATATCAGGTAGATTAGGTAGGTGTATATATGCAGCATGTCGGCAGAACTGCCTCATGTGGCGTTTCTGACATTTACACGTATATTCTGCCCAGCTAAACCTGGAACGTAGAATAGTCTTACTGAAAATACATACTCTCCAAAAGTAGAAAGTCTCCATCAGTAGTGAACATAGATTTAAGCACAAAGGTCTATTGGTGACAAATGATTTGGTAAATGAATGTGGTTTAGTGATGATTGTGCTACAGTATTCTAAAAAAAAATGTAAATGCGATATTTTCATATGAAGGTGAAAGTTCAGCATAACGGTGAAAGACAGTGGGGTCCAAAGCCTTATTGTCACATATATACCCACCACCCATACACCAATCACTCACCCATCACTCTTACCTCAATAACAGGTTGACATTGTCGTTGCATCGGTGTAATCACTTTTATAGATTTTTATTGGAGAATTTACCATTCCCCTTGCAACGATAACTTCCTGCAACACCTGACGCTTTAGAGTTTTGCGAGGCACACATTTGTCCAAGACATCCCAGGGATGCTTAATCGGTGACATACCATGAGAACGGTGTCGCAATGAGCCTGTCAAGCGCCACTGAATATTGAATTCTTCTTTAAAGTACGCCATTACATTAAACATGTCAATGATGCTATTGCAAACGTACTGCAAGATGGCGTTGGCTTCAAAACGTCATTTTGCACATGCATTCCGCTGGTGTCGTGTTTCACATTCTCGAAACCATTTGTCTTCTACTAGATAATAGCGACTGTTCTGAACCCTTTCCTTAGATGCCGTGTACACATTGACGTATGCGTGTGACATTTTACTACGTTAATAATAGGTACTCTAGGTATACCTTGTAACAGTAGAATGTGACATCCTTACATCTAGGTGACCTATAGAATTATGCCGTCAATCTGAGGACTGCTACTAGCATATTGAGAGGACACGTATAACGAAAATTGTTGTCTTTGTATTCTATTCCCATATATGCTTACTCATCTGCAATAACGATTATCTCCCAGTACAATAATTCAAGACCACATAATATGCATGCATTCCGTTAAGGATGCAGTTTTCCAATGTTCAAATGATTTTCTTACTATTACTGCGATCATGTGTCGAGAAATATGGTTTCTTGTTATCTGAATTCTTGAATGTTGGTAGCAAATATCTTGGCACTACGAAATCTATATCCTTAAATACGTTTTCTACATGCCAAATGTTTTTGTTCAAGAGTATATATTCAACACAATTTAATTGTTTTAAATACCACAGATAACCTTATAATTTCTTTCAATAATATATGAATTCAAAAGAATATAATTATAAGTTGTCACCACATTTTATGTATCCTGTAATCTGTATTCCATTTGAAGGATCAAGTACACCTGTATGTGGATGCATACTAATATTATGATACAATATTATCTGCATTTAAAAAAGATAAAACAACAATTAGTTTTATTACTGCAATACATACATGCATGTTGAAATATATTAATACGCCATTATGTTCAGACAATTCCTAGTCATATAATAGAGTATGAAACATGGCTAAAACTTGTTGTTTAGTATTCAATATAACACTCTGTCAAGCCGGATCTTACATTGATGGAGCCAAAGAGTCTATACTCATGTTATCTTCTATCTATAAACTGTGTATAAAGCTGTCAGATTGCGTTTATAATTTGTGTGGTCATTTTCACAGAGTAAATAACGCATATTAAATAAGTATACTGCTGCTGCTGTAGTGCTTATGGTGATGATGATGATGATGATGATGATGACGACGACGAAAATTATAATAATGATGGTGGTGATGATGGTGATGTGCTGCCGATGATGATTTTGTTGCTGATGACGACGAAATGATAATAATGATGGTGATAATGATGATGATGTTGATGATGATTATGATGATGATGATGGTGACATCACCGACGACGACAATGATAATACTACCAGCAGATACTGACTGATCATGTCTGTTCTCTCGTTTACTGAAATGTTTTGCCAGGAATGTTTTTTGGCTGCTCACAAAATACGGCTAGCATTTTTCTAATGTTATTCAAGAGCGCAAGACGATTATTTTAAGGTCATTCCGTTCTTGGAATATCCATTATGACGCAGTTTAATGCACGTTGAATGAGGTGCAAGCGTGTATCTGTGTCTGGCAGCAGTATATTGGTGAATGGAAACAGCCGTTGATTATCTAGACATATTTGGTGGAACGAACATAATATGAAATGCAATCATAGTGATAGAACATGCCATGCTGCTATGATAAGGTCTGTCAGTGAAATATATACATGTGTTGGAATTTTACATGTTAAATTTAACTTGTATGAAACTCCGATAGGGGTTTTGACTGAACTGGCGACGATGCCAACTGAAGCTCATATCGTGGGGATTGTAGCGTACGAAGTAGTGGAGATATCTGTTGAGCAGAGGATGGCTCAGCAATGTGACATACGGTATTTAATATGTCGTGATATATTTCAAGACAATCATTTGATAGTATTACAGCATATCATATCAATATGTAAATGACTTCAGTTTCTCTGTTTATGTATAAATTTCACTGGTTTGATTCCAGTATTCAATTGAAAAATAAGCCGACGTGTATCATTATGTTGCTTACATTGCGTTCCCAGATGTAAGGTGTGGGCCTCTATATCTACAAGAGTTTTCTGACATCAATGTAAACATCTGACTATTTAATATCAGTCTATTCACTAGTGCGATCTCATATCTTGAATAACGTGAACAGATAATTAGTCGTTAGTATTATGTAAAATAACATCAAAGGTGAGTATGGCTTACAGTGAAGGCGTTGATCATTAGCAACACGACATGCGTCTCTAGTTGTTCAGACTGCATTATATCAACGTCCTGGATTGTACCTGCGTATCGTTTTACCAATCTCTCATCTACTATAAGACCATAGCGCTCTCCTGTGTTCCCGATCGCCATGTCCGATGTATACCTTCACCCAGCGGTCAACGGTCAACCATCTCACTGTGGAACCAACTCCCAGATAGCAGTCAGAGCTCTCTCTCTGCAGTTATCTTCAAAAAGAGGTTGAACACCTATACCAACTACCACCAATGTAATATATGCCACCACGATTTTAACCAGGTCCCAGAGAACAATCGTAGCGCTACGAGAGACATAACTCCCATACGTTAACGTGGACGTACGACTCTCCTAGCGCTACGAATGTTCTGTGGAACAACGTACGGCCAATCCTGTAGATATTCAACACTTATTTTAACATAGACAACCGGCCATTGGTCAACACCTTGAAATAGTGCCCAAACTGATAGTTTCAACTATAGAAATAGAAGTATTCGAGACGTATACGTGGGCGCTATGGTCGTTTACTAGATACTTCGAATATATACATGTACATTATGTATGTTTTCCATGTATTTACAAAACGACATATCCGTCCAATGACCAACTTTATTCAAGTCATTCATATTTAATATATATTCATATTTAATTCATCTTTAAATCAGACCCGGTGCCACCTTACACGCGGCAATCGTAGCGTAGGAGCAGTCGCTGTGAGTGGCCCTCGAGGATGTTGCTTGCGTTCTATATACAGTTCATGTGTGCAACACCGACTTCCAGAACTCGGAGTGAAAATAGGTATTAAGATCGAGCCATGTCCATATTGGAAGTGAGGAGATGGTAGAGTTGATTGGTATGTATTTCAGATAAGAACATAATGGAATCTATCATATAATTATTCTACCTCATAGAATGAAAACGCTTATTCGAGGAAACAAGCAACCGCTGTCAATTCAAAAAGCATTCCCATATAGATTAGCTTCCGTAGCAGACGTCAAAACATGCACGTGTTTTCTAAGCTTTCTCTTCAGCAGTTGCACATACAACACTCGAGTCCAGGCAACAAATAACACTTCAAAGCAGTTCCAGAAATAGAACGTAGACTAGTGTGCAATCATTCAAAACTCCTAAATATATCTCATTGATATATATCATGCTGTCTATTGATGAGATGTACATACACCTTATTAATCGAAAAAGACCATTAAAATAACGCTATTTACAAATGCTATTACAATGTTAAGAGACATGGTTTTCATATATTCCAATCACTCTCTGAATATTTTAGATTATAATATGCAAGGTCACTGTCAACAGAAAGAAAAGGCACAAATAGACATTCTCCTATCCCTGGCAAATAATACACCAATGGGATTTGTAATTTAACACTAACAATTTATTCATCGATGTATTTGATTGGGATACTGTATAAAACGAACTGGCACTAGTTAGACAGAACGGTAGCGCTACCAAAGTCTTAGTTATACATTTAGAAGAAGCATGATTTGCGACTATTGTGGAAGCGATAAGACGTGATATGAACAGATTCTAGCTAGAGCTTCCTCTGAAGAATGCGACATGGCTATGGATATTTTCATTAAGGGCTATCGGTAAAGAGAACATTTAACTGTGTTTCTCACAAATATAGAGATTAATACATGAGCTAGTAACTTTGGAATCACGAGTGTCGTAAAATCAATATGACACACTAGCGAGTGTGTTAATTTCTTTATCCAACAATTTTTTACGGAAATTCATACAATTCAAACGTATTCTCACGTGGAAGTCAAATAGGGAGTGGCGGATGAATACATCCTCCACCGCCCCGACCGTACCAACCAATGAAACCATCTATCACGATGACAGGCGTGGTAAAAATTGTGATGCAAGCCATGTAACCATCCAATGAAAATCGTTCCAGGTGTTATGCACTACTGTGCAAGATATGATATTTATGTCATGAGTTATCTTGAACCATATGTTGGATAAATAGAGATTATTAACCGAAGCTGAAGCTCGTCTAATACAAATATTATCCCCAAGTGCAGGATATAGACGATATCTAAGACACGAGGTTAATAATCTCTTTATCATCTAATGTCAAGCTTAAATACTTCTCGACATTTTAAAGTTACGGTAAGAATACACGCAGGTCAGGAAATTGTAAACCGCTTCACTCACTGATAAATGCACCAAATGAAAATAACAACTTTAAAATCAATTCTCATTTTTACTACAAATTGTGAATATATTAAATCTAGTCGATTAGCATATAGTATCCGATCATAATTTTCATCTTTTACTATATCCATACAGGAGCATTTATAAATAGTAGTATTTGGTCACATGAAAATGATGTCATGTGAAATTAGCTCCCTAATTTGCAGTTATTAGTTAGGCAAAGTAGCAGGATACACGAACTATCTGTATACTTCCTTATTCTCATAAACGTCCTTGAATTGCATTCCTATTACTGGTTATTTCAAGGTATATTGGTAACATTTTAATAAATACTATACCATTTTATATGTATGCACATTATTGTTGGCAAAAGTCAACATATTATTTAGAAACAAATGGCAAAAACAGTGTAAATAATGTCCATATTCAACTTTTCATTAGATGACAAAATGTTGCAAGTGCCAATGTGTAACAAATTAGGTTTTATCGAAGGAATCAGTTATGGTATCAATTTCACACAATCTGTATATTCGAGTACCGTAGATAACATTATTACGTACACATGCGCAGCACGACACTTCTAGCTTCTGACACTTCTGAATGATGCATATTTTACATTTTCAATCATGTAGAATTGATGGGTCCCATATGCAGAGCGTACTATTTATGGTTTGCGGTTTCTATTGTCTGTTTGTTTTGGAATGTCTGCACGTGCATACCTGTGTAGGATAATTGTATTTCACGGTTCTCACAGCCAACAACAAAAGGTTCACCGCCAACAACAATAACAACAAAAGTCCACAGTCACATAACTTTACTTGAATTTGATCATAGTCTCTGCCATTTATTGTTAGTACAAAACACTATGTACAACACACATCTGTACACGTATCCTGAAGACATGATATCCGACACATTAACAGCAGAGACGTTAACACATTCATTTAGGCATATAGAAAAACGTCACATTGATACAAGACCAGCTGAATACAAATAATCATACGTCAGACTATACCAAGATATCTGGATGAAGATTGACCAGTCAATCCGGGCAGGTCCAAAGTTTACAAGTATTTTAGGCAATCATTACACCTGTTCCATTCTTCCATCCAATCATCCATCCATTAAATGTACTAGTTTACCTACATGTTTATGCCTTAAGCTATGTGTTTCTTGCTGTATATAACCACCCTTATATATTAATGTATTTTAGCAACCTTTGTATTGTGCCTTATTTACTTCTTCTTGTTTGTGTTTATCTCACTATATGTTTGCACCAACTGTATTATTATAAATTGTAAACGAGGAATGGATTTAGATAAGTGTTTCACTTTTGTCTAATCCTGTTGAATTTGTGTCAATAAAATATGTTGAAATCTTAAGCTAAGGTCAAACTTAAAATAACGCTAACATTCTCAAGCGACTTCGAACAAAGTAGGAAATTAAGTACCCCATTATTTTGTATATACGATAAACCAGCTAAGACATAAATCCACAGGTTTGAATGTAATTACATTCACGTTTTCTTTATTTTATTCAGGAATCGTACATTTTGATTTCCATATGTAATAATGTAACATGGATCAGACAACTAAAATCAAGTTAGCATCACTGACTCACTCACTCAGTCTGACATTCAAATATGCACGCACATACACACACACGCACGCATGCGCACTCCTCCACACATTTATATAACCTACATATTAAACTTACAAGCGGGCTTGTGTGTATTAAGCTTCATTGCAAAACAATACAAAGCAAGTGGTGGAAGCTGAGATTCAGTTAAATACAGTAATAGTCATAGAAATCTATATGGAATGCTTTAAAACTCCCATTTGTTATTATCAACCTTACAGAGTCACAACCTTATCTATATAGTGGCCAACTGTTGGCATAGAGAATATATATATGTAAAACACTGTTCCCTTACCAATGCTATTGGTGTGCAAGACGTAAGGTTTGCCTTATACATGGCACAAATCACCATGCACAGAGCGGAGACCTTGCAAAAAGCGTATACATTCAAGCCAATTGCATTACAACATACACGAACGTTTAACATTGTATTTCATAGATCGGCTTTAGCTGACAATTTCTGAGCGAGTCTGCAGACATTTCTCTAACACAGCTCTATGTCCAAAATACTGCAATAAACTATCGTGTGCTATTAGGCTATTTTGAGAACCAACTGCATACATTCCTCAAAGTATATACTAGTATACTCCGACTTATATAGGGAAGAAACATTACTGCGGATTTTGTCTGTAAAGAAATATATGGGCGTTTTTCAAAAAAGTCCAAATTATTTTCTTTCGAAAATTGTATTTCCATAAATGTTACATTATTTTCAAGTCTTTGTGGCATTGCAAGTACAGTGGTCATTTTCATTGTCAATGGTAGATTACTTTTTCAATCATTGGTTCAAAGTGCTGTTTAGGCAAAAGGTTGGGAAATTTCAACTTTGTACAGTTCTAGAAATGGACAGTTTGCAAATTCTGCAAACCAGATTTTTCACCAAAACCTAGTTTAACGTAAACCTTTGTATGAAAAACTATTAATATATAACTTCCTTTTCACTGAGGATTTTTTTGTTTAACATCACTGATAATGTTTACCGATTAATTACTAATAATTACTAATTAATTACAATTGGATACTTTATTATATGCCAAACCATATGGAAACATAAATGCGTTGTTTACTCCGACTTTGTTTTGTTATTTATAAAAGTAATTTTTTGGTTTGTGAAAAACGCCCCTATGTTTAACGTTAAAAACAATGCAAATCATAAAACTTGATTCTTGAAAGTTAATAACAATAACGTAATAAATCACATTTGTAACTATCAACACCAATATGTATTAAGCACGATTATATTAAACACCCACGGTTTCTACACTAGTTAGGTGCATCTTTATACATAAATACTAGTAACTATGACTAACATTCATGAACATTTCAATACGCATCTCAAATTACGTCCAGGAGAATATATGTTATAAATTCAGTGGTGTACTTAATCTAAGATCCGACATCCAGAACTCCACAACAATCTGCAAGTATTTACAAACATAATATAGGGAAAGAGAGGTTGTGAACTATGACGTCACAATTAAAAATGAGATAGACAAACATTTATTCACGTTGTGGTAGAGAAGCACTACCATTGTACACGTGCAGGAAGCCATCAGACTAGACACATTTTAGTGTTAGACTCCTACAAAACCAGTATTTACAACAAATAATATGAACTTTTATTAAAAGTGTTACATACGCAAGTATATCGAGTTGGTGTTGGTTTGTCTAGAAGCTTTAATGATAATCAGACAATATACAGAACGAGTAAACTTTGATTGGTAAGCTATGTTAAATTAAACATTATTTGATTAGATCTTGATGTACTGTATGTTCTGTACGATACTTTCCTACTACACTCTGAGACACCACACGAGATGTATAGGAGAATTATCAGTTTTACGCGAGTAGAAGGAACGGCCAAGAGTGTTTACAGTGGCTCTAATATTATCCAACATTTATGAAATATTGTGCAAGTAGATTTTCTCCAGCTGGAATAGCGAGGTTCTTTTCTGTCTGGGACTTGGAATTAACGAGTGAGTGATTATGGAGTTTAACGTCGCTGCAGGAATCTTTCACCCATTTGCGACGGTTGAATTAAAGAGTATTATCTACTTACCTAAACTCTTGCATAGGACGTATGCACATATGGATACATATATAGGTGAATGTATTCGGTGGATATACTGAGCTAAGTAGCCCATTACAAGAATGTGCAACGCCAATGGATTCTTCTGGAAGTTGACAAGAGTAATATGTTCCCCATCTTCAGGTTGATTTGTCTATCCTTAAAGGCATACAATCACAGATTAGGTTGTCGTTTTGGACCGAATTGGAATTTAAAATGCAAAGTACATGCACTTAGCATACATATAATCGCTGTTGTACCTCCAAAAATCTTTTCACCACTGTAGGATAGGTAAAATTCCATTGCAGTTTACATTTCCGGTAAAACCCGAATAATCAATTGGTAATGTACTGTATAACTCAATTTTCTATAGTTTAATAGACTAAGGGAGATAACTCTAATAGTTGAACATGATCAAAATAACTGTTGACGACTACTGGTACCAATAAAGCTACCTAGCTATAAATATAAACAATAATAAAATATGTAAATATTGAAAACCAGTGAGGTAAGCGGAAAATGTATCTGGTTACCCAATATACTTGTGTAGACACGTATATGTATATACTTTCATGTAACAATACGTTTGACTATGAAATATGTAAACAAACCCGTGATTGTATGCCTTTAAGCATGTTACACATATTTGATTCAACTTGGCACTCGTTGCAAACACCAAACTTATCTGCAAATATCGAGCCATAAATCCACCTTATCAAAACTATTAATAAAAGAAAAAACAAACACGATGGTTTCCATGGCTTAATGTGTAACTCATTACGATGTAACTCATAACAATGGCTTCATGTGTAACTAACTCATAACGATGGGTTCATCATTTCCACCACTGTTCATACAGGCCTAGTGTATCATTGTCATAATTCAATTTGACAAGAAACTTCGCACTTTTTGATCGTTTCGTTGTTGACCGCTTTTACACAAAGATTCCATCCGCTAGTTACCAGCTATAGTTCTAGATACACTTACCATTTTGCATCAAAATCTTTCTAAGATAATGAAAATTTGGATTGCAGCCCAATTTTCTGCATCCCAATTTCCCCAGATTCCTGTATTCGCCCCTGTGATGGGTCACGTGATTCGACAGTTAATTGAAACCTGAAGCAGTATGCAATCCTAACTGGGGTTATGAAAATAGAAGTATTCATTGAAGTTTTAGGAATTCTAGACAGATGCTGATGCTGCAATCGAAATAAGTCATGGAAGTTGACCACTTCTCCACGGGTCACTTAAATTAACAAAGGATACAGTCCTTGCAGAAGGCAATCAGTAACAACCATTTTGACCAACTATATATAACCACAGAACCATATAACCTTTCAAGAATGGACAGAAAAGTCATCAATAATAGTACATGAGACCACATTAATCAGATTAGAAGGTCTTACCTCTCCACCACCAGTAATAGTCACACTATGCATGGAATACACATCCACATATAGGTACAGATGTATTCATGCATGTAGGTATGTGTGTATGTGTTTGTGCATGTATATGTATATTTGACAGATATCAACTGATACAATATTCATTTTACAAGACATTAATACATCGTCATGGACTTTAAAATAGTGGTTTGCGAATGCCACCAGGTTTCACCCACCACCTGGTAAAAACAGTTCATTGTAATTCTTTTCTCTCTCCACTCTTTGATTGCACTCAGATCTGCTGAAATTCCAAGATCTCTTTCCTCTCTTGTTTCCACATTCACACATAGAATCATGTACAGGAAGTACACCAAGAATCATGTACAGGAAGTACACATAGCATCATTTACATGGAGTACAGAAAGAATCATTTACAGGAGGTACGCCAAGAATCATGTACAGGAAGTACACTAAGAATCATGCACAGGAAGTACACCAAAAATCATGTGTGATATATCAGCTGCCACCACCATACAGGTTTTCCATGCACAGGCCTGGAGCCCTATATTGACATGCCAGTAGCACTATACTCTATACGAAGCAAAGGCTGTCTGTGTATGGATACTATCTGCTAGGTATTCAAGCCAACTAGGCAGCCCAAGTAGTTGTGTCACTTCAGCTTGCTTAGCAAGCCGCACCAGCGACATGTCCACAGATGCAGGCATCAGTTAGGTCCATGTCCAATAAAACCCAAGTGCACCAAATGCCAACAGGAACTAGTACTGTGCACCAATATGATACTTTGTTATGAGGACAATAGCCTCCACATACTGATCACACCAAAGCAGTTGCAAACAGGATCACATTGGTCAGTAGTCACTTCAATCTGTTGCAGTCATGATCACATCAGCAGTCACCATCATGATCGCACAAGAGCTGTTGCCATCATGATCACACCAGCAGTTACCATCATGATCACTTTAAAGCTGTTGCAATCATGATCACATCAACAGTCACCATCACGATCACACCAGCCGTTACCATCATGATCACTTTAAAGCTGTTGCAATCATGATCACATCAACAGTCACCATCATGATCACTTTAAAGCTGTTGCCATCACGATCACACCAGCAGTTTACCATCATTATCACTTTAAAGCTGTTGCAATCATGATCACATCAACAGTCACCATCACGATCACACCAGCAGTTACCATCATGATCACTTCAGTAGTCACAATCATAATCACATAAGAGCAGTTGCCACAGTGATCACCAATGATCACACCAGTAGTCCACACCAGGAAGGACACTCTGTCGTGTCCAAGACTCACGTGTACACATCAGTCCTGCCTACTCAAACGTGTTGCTGGACAGACATTTACCATTCGTGACTGGCAGCTCTTTCTTGGGCTCAAAGTCTGGGCTTGTGTTGATGAGCTGGTACTGATGGTTGGAGCTGAGTGATGACAACTGCTTGTCCAGCTTCTGATTCTTCTCATAGTTGATCTGCTTAATGGGGGAGTCGTGGAGGAATGGGTTGACTCCCTGCAGCTCCAGGTTGGTGGACTTGGGTCGGATTTTGATCACCACGGGATTGTCTGCCATTTTGAACATGCCAGTGTGTCGGCGCCGCAGGATGACGAGGACCAGGATGATGACGGCGATGAGGGCGACCGACAGTAGGATGCCCAGTAGCACGATCCCGATCATGTAGTTGTCCTTGGCCTTGAAGTCTTCTGTAGGGCCTGAAAACAAGGGTGCAGATAAGAACAGTAGTCCCTGTCAAAGATGCTTCGTGGCACTTCAAGGACTAATATGAATGAATCGGAGTTTAGAGACGCTTTCAAGATACTTTCACATATCGCGGCTTGTCAGTTACCTAAGTATGGTACTATATAGTCTGTGTCACACCCTGTTCTCACAAATAATCCTATTCAAAATATCCCACTAGAGCAGTTAAGCGAGTCTAGATTTCAGAGGGTAAAGAAGTTCATGGGCTCCTTTCATATAAATATAATAACAATCAATATAAGTTATATATTATTGATTTACTTTAACCCTCTGAGACTATGGATAGTCTAGGTACTATGATGTGGAGGGAATAATACTGTATACTGGGAAATTGCTGATAATTTCATGATTCAAGACCTAAAGAGCTTTTGAGGATTGTTGTATTTGAGGACACCTGGTTTCATTAAAAACAATTTTTTTAAAAACAATATCTAGATGATATGTATCCTGCTACTACCCTCCCTCCTACACTTGCTACACATTCCCCTTCTCTCTTCTTCCAAATCCCCCCTCCCCCTTTTTTTCTTGTACTCACCTTCAGTGGTGTGTGGTCGCAATGTAACACCAGCTGTGATGGATATATCTGCAACACAAATTCAGATGGTGTACCTAGTTAATTATCTATGCTGATTGGTCTGATTGGTCAGTTTCCGAATAACGACATGCAATCCTATGGTTGATTAACTACCTCTACAGGGATGGAACGTAACTTTAAAACATACTAGCCTGAATAATGATGTATAAATAACAAGACATGAAATTTCTAAAAGCCTGTAGGATACCGTTAACATTAGGAGATATGGATCGGCCGCCAGACGAGTGGAAACTAATAACCCTGCCTCTACTCTGTTCAACCACTATGTAGATATATATTTATATTTACATGTGTATCACTAACAATGTCATTTGAAGCAGTCACATAAAAACCCTTGCACAAACATCACCCAATTATCCTCTACCCCCACATCTGCCCCTGGACATAATGTTTTATTTCCTTTACAACAGATCGACTTAAAATAGTATACTATATATATGTACTGTGATGTAAAAGATGTCAGTTTTGAACATTACTGTAACTACTTCATCAATTCATATACATACAGACTAATAATGTCAGTTGAAGCAGCCTTAAAATACTCCAAACAACACATATGGACAAATGACAACTCCTTGATGAAGCCATAAAATGCCTATCCATAACACAATTCTTGAAGGGACAAATGCTTTTCCATCAAAGATTTCTATAGGGCATAAGTGATTAAATAAATATATAACTAGATAACGTTTTTTAAGTACAATTTCATGTTCAACTCAAAGGTTTTGTTCACAAATCTCCATATAAAATAAATTTGATCTTGAGCATGAAATCGTAGTCGAAAAGGTTTCACAACCTCTGGGCCGAAAATTCAATGAATTCTTGAGTAATAGAAAACTGCATAGCGAGTTAGTGTACTATGTCCCAGTGGGAATCTTTCATCCACACCCGATGATGGCAATATACTGCATATAGGAAAACGATCTAACCTAGACAGGATGGGCAGCACTGCATTGGTTTGCGGATCATGACAGTGCAGGTGAGATGTAGACATGGGATGGGGATACAGAGGGTCTTCCCATCAGTGCACATGCACTCGGTGCAGTTGTCCTCCTGCCAGGTCTCTCCTGTACTATAGATGATGCCGTCCTTGGTGCATACACTGGGCAGGCTGACTTCTGAAAGTCAACAAAGATCATGATTACAAATATTAATAAAATAATAATAATAATAATAATTTAAAAAATAATATGCATATTTATATTGCACCAAATTTAGGCTCGAAAGCATGCACAAAGTGTGACAGTAGTGTGTGGGCTTTGTCCATTGGGGTTTTTGCCCAATGGGGCTTTTGTCCTATGGAGGGTTTTCACCTAATGTCCAATGGGGATTTTGTCATATGGGGCTTTTGAGCAAGAGGGTTATGTCCAATGGTGCTTTGGTCCTGTGGGTTTTTTTTACCAAGGGCATTATGTCCTATGGAGGTTTTGACCTAAGGGGGTTATGTCCATTGGTGCTTTGGACCTATGGGTTTTTTTTACCATGGAAGTTATGTCCAATGGCGCTATTGTCCTATGGAGCCATGTCCAATGGCACTTTGGTCCTCTGGGGTTTTTGACCAAGGGGTTTATGTCCAATGGGGCTTTTGTGATATGGGGGTTTTGACCAAGGGATTTATGTCCAATGGCACTTTTGTCCTATGGGAATTTTGACCAAGGTGATTATGTCCGTGGAGTTTTCTCTAGTGTTTTTAGTTGTTGTCTGGATCCCTGAACAGACGACCTAGTCTAGGTTTGAAACTGTATATAGACTTTGATTCTCAGTCTCACCAAGACAACTGGGACAGCATTGGCCCTTCCTGAGGACAGTCTTGTTGCAGTTGAGAGGTACACACATCTGTGAGTAGCAGTGGATCTGGCCATTCCTGCAGGTGCAGCTCTGGCATGGACTGGTCTTCCAGACATCTCCGTGCTTGTACATGCGTCCTGACATCAGGACGGACGTGGTAGAGGACTTGCAGGGACGTGGTGACAGTAAGGACAGTGATGGAGGGTTGTCAGGACCTGCAGATGCCACAGATCATCTCAAAATTCTTCATTTTCCAAGGTCATTGTAAACATGCATGGAAGTCATCCATCAAAACTCGATATTCATATTTGTGGAAATAATACAGACTTCAAGGGAAATTTGATTAGGAGATATATATATATTTGTTTAATATTCAAGACATTATTTTTGTCCAGCAAATTACATTAACTCGGGTTAATTGCTTATTGTCCTGGGACCTGTTCCATGATCGTAGCGATATACGATGGGCCAAACTCCTATACATAAATAGCACTACGATCATTCTGTGGAACAGTGGCCCGGACATCGCTTCATGGAGCTCTGATATCTACTATGAGACCATAAGCACTCTCGTAGCGATCTCTTAAATGCATGGCGATCGGGTACCTATAAGAGCTCTATGCTCTTGTAGTGGATATGAGAGCTTCGAGAAACGACACCCAGGTATGGCCTACTGCAGAGCTCTTCCAGATGGGCACTCACCTGAGCAATGACCACAGCACTGGCCCGGCAACTTGATGGGGTGGTGACAGAGGATTGGAGGACACGTGGCACTCTCACACAGGAGGTCAGCGTCGTGACACACGCACTGCGTACAGTTGTCCAGTTGCCAGGTCTCGCCTTCCACCAGGTGTTGGCCATTGGTCGACTGGCAGGCTTCTTTGCGCCCATTATTCGACATACTTTCCAACACACCTAAGGAAGCGAAGAAGGCAATTAGTAATATTTATCTATTCATTTATTTACTGTAGATCATAAAATGTTAGTGTCATTAAACTTTAGCGACCTATTAGCGTCATAAAATGTTAACGATCTCGTCAATATTTTAAAAATAATTTTAGAATTTCTTCATATATGTATCTTAAATTGCCAATGTATAAACCTGTTGGTAACAAATAGTATCAACAATAAATAATTGCACATGTAAATACAGTAAATACCTTATCGGCAAGAAAACAGGAAGTTCCAAAACCACTAGTAAACCAGTCCATATTAGTGCATAGGAAAACACTATAATTCTATTTTGGTTGATTGATAGGACAGACTATTGGTAATCCAATTAGTTTATTTTTACAAATATGACCAGGTAACTATACTATCGTGAAACCTAAATTGTCTGTGTAAATTTAGTCCTAACTCATGTGGTTATAAATGCAGTTGTCAACCACCATTTTGCCTTGTTTACCGTTGATGTTTTCCTATCTAAAGAGGTTTATTTATAATTATGTTCCTTTACTACTAATATATAAATATAGATTATCACATTTTTGTTTTGTGTGTTATTATACAAGGAAATTATACATCAGTGATGGTAATAATATTGAAAGTTATTTGTTTATTTATTAATTAATTAATTAATTTGTTTGTTTATTTATTTATTGATGCAAGATATTTATGTTATTTTCTTACCCTCAAGGATGGTATCACTGACAGGGATTCTGATGATGTATATATTCATATTGTGATACATGCTATTACCTTTAAGATGAAATCACTAGCTCAAGTAAACAAAACAGGTAACATTTTAGGAAAAGAACACAAAATGGAAATCGAATACAAAATGGATGCTGATGGTAATGGTAATGGTAATTGTGATGATGATGAAGTTTATGCTGCTGATGCTGATTGTGAATGATGATAATGGAGATGATGTTGCTGGTGCTAACGATGATGGTGGTGATGATAATGCTGATGGTGATCACGAGGCAGGCTGGGAATAATGATAGCCAATGATTTAGGTTTGGCCATCTGTTATATTGAATATGTGCAATATCTATTATTTGTATGAACTATATTATGTTAATAGATTTAACTGCATCTGTACTTAATAAGAACAAAATTATCTGTGAAATTCTATATGCTGAATTGTATAATAATAATAATAATAATAATAATGGTGATGATAATAATAACAAATAATAATAATAATAATGGTGATGATAATAATAAAATTTTAAAAAATAAATAAAATAATAATAATAATAATAATGGTGACGATAATAATAAAAATAATAATGATGATGATGATGGTGATGATGATGATGGTGATATCAGGCTCCTTACCAGGACAAGATGGACAGCAGTCTCCAATCCTGAAGACGGGGTTGCCGCACTGTGGCACAGGACACGCTATCAGAGAACACATCTCATGACCGTTGTGGCAGTAACACAGCCGACAGCCATCGTGCCACGACTCGCCGTCCTCATGACGCTGTCCGTACAAGGACATACATGACATGTCAGACTCTGATATGGAGAAGTCGGGTTTTCTGACCTTGATGAAAGGGTTGCTCGGGATCACTGGGGCTTCTGAAATAATTTGGGAAACTTTTGTAGAAAATTTTGTTTTATGTCGCAGTAGGAATCATTAACCCATACATGACAACTATAATCAGGACCAATGTCTTAATGAAAATAAACAACACCAAAATTACTGCATGACCTATTATGGAACCGAATGATTTTACTTATACATCTCTATTAATAAAAAGAAATTCAATTGGGGTTTTTACAGCCGCTTTCATGATTCTTCCACTAATATCATGACTTGTCAGTTTGTAATCTTACTGAAACAGTTGCACTACAAATTTGGTTGTGCATTTTAATTGTAATTTATTTATACATTTCTTTTTAATTGGGGTTTAGATCAGCTTTCAAGATTCTTTCACTTTTTGTTCTTTTTTTTTTTGATTGATATTTTAAGTCGCTTTCAAGATTCTTTCACTTATATCATGACTTGTCAGTTTAGGGCAGGAGGAAACCCACAACATCCG
>JAUTBT010004814.1:0-27007 GCA_032361225.1 Lepetodrilus schrolli | reverse complement strand
TTGTTATGTGTATACATATAATGTTGTCTTGTTATTTGTATACATATAAGGATGTCTTGTTATGTGTATACATATAATGTTGTCTTGTTATTTGTATACATATAATGATGTCTTGTTATGTGTATACATATAATGATGTATACGTGCAGTGTAGGGTGTTCGCAGAAGTTCTGCATGGCACTTCAGTCTTTCAAGAAATTGTAAGTCTTACTGACATTGTTTGAATATATATTCAAGATGATTGGGATTGGTTGCAAGTTATTACAACTTAAATAACAACCACTCCAAGAGTTAGAAAGGATTAGGAAATGAGAAATAATATTACATTAACAAATGAATCAAATCGTTTTGTTTCTTTTATGTATAAATTGTATCAATTCTGATATAGTCATATTTTCCAGTATACATATACCGGGAAATCGGAACATCCATTTAACAATAGTGTAACATTAATATTTAAATTAAGTTTCATCGTCATAGTATTTATTAACTATATTAATTCCAGTATTCTCACAAGCATTGCCACATGAAGCATATACCATGCACTACCGCTATCACTACTGTATCTTCTTCTTCTACTACTACTATTTCTGGTGCCGCTGTTGTTGTTACTATACTACTACTACTACTACTACTACTACTACTACTATTACTACTATTACTACTACTACTACTACTATTATTATTATTACTACTACTACTACTACTACTACTATTTCTGCTGCTGATGTTGTTGTTACTATACTACTACTACTACTACTACTACTACTATTTCTGCTGCTGATCTTGTTGTTACTATACTACTACTACTACTACTACTATTACTACTACTACTACTACTACTACTACTACACTACTACTACTACTACTACTACTACTACTATTTCTGCTGCTGATGTTGTTGTTACTATACTACTACTATTATTACTACGACTACTACTGCTACTATTACTACTACTACTATTACTATTTCTGCTTCTGATGTTGTTGTTACTATATTACTACTACTACTACTACACTACTACTATTTCTGCTGCTGCTGTTGTTGTTACTATAATACTACTATTATTACTACGACTACTACTGCTACTATTACTACTACTACTACTATTACTATTTCTGCTTCTGATGTTGTTGTTACTATATTACTACTACTACTACTATTTCTGCTGCTTATGTTGTTGTTACTATACTACTACTACTACTACTACTACTACTATTTCTGCTGCTGTTGTTGTTACGATACTACTAATATTAATACTACTACTACTGCTACTATTACTACTACTACTATTTCTGCTGCTGATGTTGTTGTTACTATACTACTACTACTACTACTACTACTACTGTTGTTGTTGTTACTATACTACTAATATTAATACTACTACTACTACTACTACTACTACTACTACTATTTCTGCTGCTGTTGTTGTTGTTACGATACTACTAATATTAATACTACTGCTACTGCTACTACTACTACTACTACTATTTCTGCTGCTGCTGTTGTTGTTACTATACTACTACTATTATTACTACTACTGCTGCTACTATTACTACTATTTCTGCTGCTGCTGATATTACTATACTACTACTACTAATAATAATAATAATATTAATAATACTTCTCCCACTGCTGGTATTGTTAATGTGAATTCGTATATGTATCGTGGTAACATAAGCTCTCCACGGCAATGAACTTCTGTGTTTTTACTAGCGGTTTAGGTCCCGTCAGATATAGGAATACAGCAGTTAACAGTATACGACTTCGGCGTCATTGAAGTACTTACTTAAAACAGTAAACATTAACAAGGGGTGGTTTCTGGCCTCGACTACTGATACTAAGGACATAAAGGTTGGCCATGTGGGTCGTAAATCGTCACCAGTATATACTAAGTTATCACAGTGGGTGGCATACAATACACGCCACGCTCCGGTGGGCAGCATAGGTTCCTGTATGACTGTTTGGCGGTACCGTCTGTATATCCTTGAACTGCCGCAGTCTAGTTGTAGAATATAACTTTATTGGTAGTTATGTACCAGAACTTAAAATTAATTCCACGGTTATTGGTAGTTAAGTAATTCTGTGGGCGTGGAATGCACGTGATCGTCACGTGGCTGTCTCTAATTATTGCTCGGCCGGAACGCACGTTTTATGGGCTGATAATAACTAGAAACTAGCACTACACTGATGCTTGTATAGAAGGATTTGTAGCCTCATTAACTTAGGAAAGGACCAAATTAAACTTTAACTGTTAAAGTATGGATTCGAGAGGCTGTTTCTAAGAGAACTTGCTGTTTCTTTTATTTTTCGATCAATGCTGTATGTTTGTTCGTATTATTCGAATTTTCTTGGAGAGGAGATGAATTAATGTTTTACTCTTGAGTGTTTTATCATAGTACCAAAAGAAATTCACCTTACACCAACGTCATTCCTCGTAATTTCTACCATCCTGTCGTTGTATTTCGATATTATTGTGGAGCGCGGTGGTCTAGAAGTAGCGAGTCCGCCATGATGTGCCACTCTTAAGCAAAGTGCTTATATCAACACTGCTCCAGTCCAACCAACTGTGAATGGGTACCCAGTAGGATGAGATGAGTTGTGAAAGTAAACCTTCTAGCGCCTTAACAGGCAGCTTGGGATGTATACTTCCCAGGGAGCTGAGAAGGTGAAATGAATGCACATTGATCCATTGACCACGGTACGGTAATAATGTAGCGCAATGAGCTAGCTTCAGAGCGTGGATTTGGCACAATATCTGATATTAGTATATTATAATGTATACATTAAACGTTCTTATTTCAATAACTAGAAATTTAAAATAAGTACTGTAACTGGCCAAACATGTATAAATTAAAATGCCTTCTATCAGTTAATATGGCAGAAGATGCTAAAAATATTTCTAAATTCATAGTTATTATACTCTATTAAGAAAGGTTAAGTTGCTCTCAATTGTATTATAATCATATGTTGAACATTATAATTAGTCAACGCTCATCACATAATATGTCATCAGTAGATATGTATGCTTGCTTACTGTATTATTCAAGTACCATCTTAGGTGGTTACTTTGAAACATACAACTTTTCAACTTGATACTGCTTATCTTAGCGATCAACGTGTTCTCGGAATGTATCCATATCGCATGTGTTTATTGCCGGAACCCTTTAAACATTTTACATAGTTCTCTTTCTTGTCGTACCGAGACAATAGCAGGAATAGTTTCCGTCTTCATTTTCCTGAAATAATTTGGACACATCAATAATGGTGTGTGTGTGTGTGTATGTGTGTCTGTGTGTGTGTATGTGTGTGTGTCTGTGTGTGTGTGTCTGTCTGTGAGCGTATATGTGTGTAGGTGTGTATGTGTGTATGCATGTGTCAATGTGTGTGCATCTGTGTGTGTATGTGTGTGTCTATGTGTGTGTATCTGTGTGTCTGTGTGTGTGCGTGTGTGTGTATGTGTGTCTGTGTCTCTGTGTGTGTATCTGTGTCTGTATGTGTATGTGCGTGTGTGTATGTGTGTGTCTTTCTGTGTGTGCGCGTGTGTCTGTGTATGAGTGTGTCTGTGGGTGTCTGTGTGTCTGTGTGTATGTGTGTCTTTGTGTGTGTGTCTGTATGTGTGTATCTATGTGTGTCTGTGTGTATATGTGAGTCTCTGTGTGTATGTGTGTATGTGTGTGTATGTGTGTGTATGTGTGTGTATGTGTGTGTGTTTGTGTGTATGTGTGTGTATGTGTGTGTATGTGTGTGTATGTGTGTGTGTCTGTGTGTGTGTGTGTGTATGTGTTTGTGTTTGAGCATCTCCCTGTCGAACACAAGCATTTGTCAGCGGTAATTACTTCGCGGTAACGTAATGGTAGACCGTTTGGGTATGGAGCCAAAGGTCCGGGTTCAAATTCCGACAGCCCGACATTAAAAGTTACCTGTCATGATGGGATGCGCTGACTGAACCGTGGCAATGCAGTTATCATCCTTGGTTTTTCAGTACCAGACGGTACTCGCAGGTTTACTGTAACATTCAGAGCTTCTTGCAGGTTTCCTCCTGCCCTAAACTGACAAGCCGTGATATGCAAAAAGAATCTTGAAAGCGGATCTTGAAAACCCAACATATATTGATTATTTGACGGTAGACGGCCTTGGGTGCCCGGAAGTGAGCCAGCCACCAGACCCAGAGACATGATTCCAATCTGTCAATCAAACCAAACTTTATACCAATCATACCTCGATATTTTGCATCCGGGCATTCGCAAGCTCTTCCGCGGTCAACCATTTTGCTATCGATCGAAATGTGGTACGTACAAATAGCATCGATCCAACGATATATATCTACTAGTATCAGGAGAGATAAGGTCATTACCACGGGTTATGTTCGTCCATTACTCAACAGGGATGAAGCATACTAGGAAGATCATATATACTAGTTTACAAGGAGGTGCTTTCCATGGCAATGAAATGTGTGATAAAACAGATTTATTTAAATGAAATATGGAATTGTGTATAGTAATTTCAGAGGAATGTTGAAGTTTCATACTATAATATCCATAATTTATCAACTAATAAAAAGTAGAATATGGACATTATTTACACCGTTTTTGTCGTTTGTTTCTAAAAATATTCCTAATTTTCATATATATTATGTGCAAACATATAAAATTATTTATATATGTTTTACCAAATTACCTTGAAATAACCAGTAATAAGAAAGCAATTCAAGTAAGTTTAAGAGAACAAGCAAGTATACAGATATTTCGTGTATCAAGCTACTTTACCTGACTAGTAACTGTCTGTGACGTCATTACGTCTACCGTAATACACACTTTGACATTTTCTACTTGTTATAGAGAAGTATTTAAGCTTGACATTAGATGAAGCTCGTCTAATACAAAGATTATCCCTAAATGCAGTATATAGACGATATCTAAAGACACGAGGTTACTAATATCTATATATCAGTTAATACTTCAGCGCTTATGAAGTTAGTGTATTTTCCATACCTGATATTTCTAATAGATATTATACGGTACGCATTACTATGACAAACGATTCATCTTCTATGATTTGGGCGTGTTTTCATTCACAATATTCAAACAATAGTTTTAATTATTCTCTTAACGCCCAATAATAACTCGTGCCATCGAGTGCTGCCGAGCTATGGTGGTGGGGCCCATTGTCATAAAGGTCGACTATTATAATTCTCCGCTGCGAAGGGGCGTGGCTAATCTCGGTAGCTAATATCGAGCGCTTTTGTTTTGCACGGATATCGTTTGAAACCACATGCACGATGTACTTTTTAAGTAGTATCAGATTCTTGATCCAATAATTAACATGCGGGTGTGTGTACATTTACCATTAGTTACTAGATTCATCCACATCTTTAAAAATAATCTCCGTCTCAATTGTATGGCAACTTGATATTACGTTACACACAAAACACGAAGAGTGCTCTCACTGCATGCATTATGATGGGCGCGTTTCATAAATAAGCCGAAGCCTCAAGGGGGCGTTTACTTTTCGCTCAGGGGCATTAATTGTACATTTTTTCATTCGCCCGGATTCTTGTCGCCTTCTCCATATAATTAATTTATTAAAGTTTGTAATGTCAATATTCATTTATGTACATGTAATGTACATGAAATATGCTGACGTAGCATAAATGGATGCCGTAATTATGGTGTGTAAAAAAGACCAACGAAATAAATGACACTCGTCTTCAAGTTTTCAATATTTTAATCGTAAAATATTTATAACTTGGCAAGATGGCCTAGCGCCTGTGTCACTGTGGAACATAGAGTTCCAAAGATATGACATAGACGAACGTGCAAAGTAGGTAACAGTCAAATGTGTTCATATAAATATGCATTTATCATACAATTCTGTTGACTTCAAATATTTAGTTCAAAGTAATAAATTATCTTCGACACCAAATAAGAGTGTTCATGACTAAGTTTCACTGTTCTGTTACAACTGATGTACCCGAAAGAATACATTCACAATCCTTTTTCTCCTTCAATACGATATTTACATGCTATTAATGGATTGCACACACACAACACAAGATTTCCAGTTGAGTAAACGAAACCTGATCAATCTGATCACATGGCAGTGACGTCACTTACGATTGCCAACTCTATACACAGGTATACATCGCTACTGTTGTAATAAAGGTATTATATACAATGTCCAGACATCGATAACATTGACCTCATTGTTCTGTGACGTCACTTTGTCCCCGATATAGCCCCGGCGCTGTACGGGCGAGCACTTTCAGTGGGCAGGGCCCTGGATTTCAGTTCCTGTTCAAACAAATTGAATTTATTTCTCACGCCATGGGACCCGTGAAGTTCATGTTCATCATGTGCATATTTGGCGTCAGGTGTGCGTATGGTTGTGATGGCTGCATGTATGTACACGACGACAGCGATGGGTGATGTTGCGGCGGCGTTGTCCGGATGCCGTACCCGTGCGACGTGCTGCCCAGACCGGAAGTCGTCTGGCGGATTGCGCAGTCGCTGGCCTGACCGGACAAGCGGCACGGCTGCATCTGACTGTTGACTGCATGCAGACTAAGGTTGACACTGCTGCTGACTGGCTGAAGTAACGCAGACGTGGACACTGGGAGGAAGCTGCTGCTAGGAACACGGCTCGCTGATGGGTGGTGTGGGTAGTAGACTTGGTCCCCGCCCATACACGACTGATTGAACGGCTTCACCGCCCCGAACTGGCATTGATTTGGGGAAGGGGTCGAACTCACACTATTCGAACTGCGGGATTTTTCGATTTCCGGCGAGATTGCCGCGGATTTGAGGATCTGACACGGCGGAAGTTCCGTACCAGAAGCGTCACTGGGATTGTCGTCTGACGTGTCCGACACCGGGTCGCTGTCGTCGTCTTTAGATCCGTGCTGTGTGACGATGCTGTGTGGCTCTGTCTTCAGCTTCATGCCCAGCTCATCATGTCCCGTCTTCAACTTCTTCACACTCGGCAGCTCATCTGTGAATAGAAGTAGCAGACATTATAATACTGAAGATGTAACTTCTTCATACTGACATAATTATGAAATAGTTATATTTTAATCGGTTGTTCGAATTTTAAATATTTCTATGCCTTGATGTAAAAGATAGAAAAGTATATATTTTGAGCTCAGAAATATTGAATAACATAAATCATAACTTCAATTGAACACCGAAACCGTAACAGTAATATTCAGCGAGTTCGATTTGAATGATATGCTCGGTAAATAGCAGTCCGCAACCATTGACCAGTTTATCCGCGCAGACACGCATCAATTATTTATCTAAACACAATGATCGGAGAATAACAGGGAACACCTGTCATGACACGCCCGCCCATCCATCTGCCGACGTTTGCCCAGCACGTGCCGCAGTCTCTGACTATAGCGCTGTCCAGCTTATGTCTATATAGCAATTATTACCACTAAACATGTTACAAGTTCTCATGTAGTAAAACAGCATGAGTCTATTATGTCATTACTATATAAGGTAATCGATGGCAACACATTGTAAATATGTACGGAATCAGATCCGATATTCAGGCTAAAGGCGATTTCACACCGGGAATGATAACAATAACGATATTCTTTAGGGATGACTCGGAGAAGGATTTTTATCCTGATGAACAAGACGTTGTCTTTGCTGGTCAATAAGCACTCGTCAAAGTTCGATGTCCTACACATACACATACACATACATATGTTGACGAATTTCTAGAACGATATCGTTCTAGGTGTGACCGCTACGACGAAACGAAATCCGGGACGTTTGTCTTTTTATCGTTACCATTCCCAGTCTGACCGCGCCTTAAATTAACTTAATGCGTGTGCTATTGCTACCGGTTTCGCGTTTATACTGGCGATTACTAGTATGTGGCTGGAATATGTTCTCGGCTATGTAATTACTATTGTTGCGATCTATCCCAATGAGCTGCGACACTTTTTATATACATCCCAACGTTTAAACAACTCTTTATTACACCGACTGACCACGTGCAAGGCTACCTCGCGTCTGAATATCGGCCATTGTTACCAGCTAGTGTTGACAGGTGGCTGTCTCAGCCGTAATGGCCACAGGTAGTTCACGTGATTACAGATCCAAATACACGATACAACACGCGACTAGAGTCACAAACGAGATTACGATTACCTGGTAATTCGATTAATAGGAACGTCTACCGTGATGTCACGTGACGTAACATGCGCAGTTGGGGTGAAGCTAATCGCGACCTTTCAAAGCAAACACTGTGATACGACGCGTGCCAGTGGTGGATCCCTGCCGTCTTGTCGCATACGACTGTCTGCCTCTGGTGTACAATCTACTATTCAAAGTTCATCTCTGGACGAGCTTCATGAGGTGGCGTTGTGTTTCAACGAACGTAAGCGTAAATTACGTATTTCTCACACTTGCTGTATTAAGGCTACATTATCTCTAATCCCGGTTGACAATAATTTAAACGAAGAATCAGCGTCGAAAGAAAGAAAAAAGAAAAATCCAAATTTCCAAAAGTATAACCTTTTTTTTTTTTTAAAGAACGACGTTTTAGCAAAAGCAAAATGACTTTCTATTCCTTTATGAAGAAATATTGGCGTGTGAGAAACCATAATGGCTAGAACTATACACGGGCAGAGCCCATATGAAGGTTGCCACTTAACCAGATTCTGGTTTTGCAGTACATTAATCGTTATTCGGGAACATATGAGAACGGTTTCCCGAGTCTATCGACGCCATTTCTCCGCCCAGGTGTTAGATGGCCAGCTTCACGTCTTTATTAAATTAGTTGAGGGGATAGGTGCGAACATTTGCCGCGATATTTCAACGGCGTGTCGTTGATGCAATTACAGAGTTCATCAATATTTCAAAGACCTCCGACTAATCGTATCAGTGTGATAGAGAATTCTCGCTCCGACCTCGACTTGGGCTGTTTGGCCATCAGGGTGTCAAACTTAAATTCGCGAGGGGTGTAAAAGCGTGCATTTTAACAGCACCGGGGGCTAGTCAATCCCGATGCTACCTCGCACACGTGTTATAAAATAGGAGAACCGCGAGGATTTCCCGAAAAACACTGACAGAGTGACCGCCCAGGCAGATGGGGATAATTCAATTGTCATTCCATGAAAGAAAAGAAAGAAAAAAATCTGGACATACCTTTATCATGGTCCGGGGAACCGTCTTCGTTTGGTCTTTTAATGCTCAAGCGGTGGTCCCTGGAAGAAAGGAAAGCATAAATAAGAAGGGAATGGACGAATGAAACTGTCTATCAAATGAGCCAGCAATTTGCTTGCAAGCCACTAGGGAAATTAGGCAATATGTCAAGTGGTAGCACCTACAAGAAAAGATTTGTCACCCTTTGCCGCCCAGAGAATGAACTGACTAAACCAGTTCAACGATTATCATTATTATGGAGAAATAGTTCTTATTGAACGGGATGAATATGTTAAATTAGTCAAGGCCCAACACCTGAAGTGGCTTCTCGCATTTCACAGGAACTGCAGATGAAACGGAAGTCAATAACCCCTCCCTGGTTACCCCTATACGTGTGGACAATGGTGCCTCGCAAGTCTCCTGGCGAAATCACTCGAGCTGTCAACTATCGTCACGTGTTCTATTACAGATTTGCCGCCACCTTTCACACTTTCCATAGACAAAGTGTTCATTTTTTTAAAACTGCAACTTGCGTAGTTATCGACCCGTGCTTAACGATTGCACTACCAGACAAATCAAACCTCGCAAATATCACCTTTGGTAAATTTGGTTGGCACCATCATTCCGAAACGTTATAAGGGTTTACTGGGCGAGTGATCGTGAATGTTGAAGGAAAGGTAGGGCGAGAATACGACTCGAGGTAATGTTTCACAGATTTTGAGACCTGTCAAATGGAAATTTTAACGCGAAAATATACTGATATTTGGACGTTTAAAATTTTTTTTATTACATGAACTAATATTAATATATTAATATTATATATCCTTACCGTCTCCCCATCCCGTTGTCACGGAATCCTTTGGCAAAAGGATTGTTGTCAATTTTAAGCTGCGTTATCTGAAAATAAACAAACTCATAAACTGATTTGTTTCCATAAGAAATGACGTTAATTTGTTTCAATAACGTTTTGAATAGTTTCCGAAAAACTAATCAATTTGAATTGAACGTATGCTTAAACTCTCGAGCACGTGTAGCAGGTCTTGTTCTGGCGTTGCCACGTGTCCTTCATTATGGCGCGTGCGCACTCACAGTTGCACGTGCTTGTTCCAGGGAGACTAGAGAGCACGTGTACCTTGTTTGGATAATGTTACGACTGAAGTTGAAGCGTGATGATATTTTTAAAAGGCGCATTCCGTCAGTAGCATTACTGACTTGTTGTAATAACTGGACTTTTGGATAACTGGATTTGTAAAAAAATATATAAAACTTGATTTATGCGTATTATAAGCATCTTGGATATATATTTTTTCATTTGACATTATGTTCTCTCTTCCACATAAGCGAAATATAATATTTCCTTTCGACGATTCCGCATTAACTTTCGTCTTCAGACGAGTAGAAGCGGATACGAAAGTAGTATGTGTCTTCACACGGCTGCTACTCGCTATTATGGTACTAGCCACGCCATCGCTGCCAATTCTATCGCGATACTTTCCCTGAACTAGCATTAGGTGTCGATACCGTAGTTCGCTATAAATGACGGATAACATCAAACGGTGGGCGAAATTAGGGCACACTCAGTGATGAAATATTCATCCCGTACGCTTTTGAAGCCAGCTGAATGTTACTATAAGATTATACAGACAATGACGTGGGCCTCCAAATTGGGCATTGTCAGTCTGGCATCACGAAGAGACGTCCATTCTCCTTGCCATAGACATGAAACGAAAGCATCGTCCCTACGGGACCGACGTCGAAGTGCTTACGAATATCGTAAATTGACCAGTTGCTAAATCTTCTGTTAGCCCTGAATTACTTATCGCAAGTTGTTATGGAAGACGTGCTAGTGTATTCGCATCAACGCCTAGAAGTGAATACCCTGTGTGAATATTTCACGACCTGTGTATACTTAATATACAGTTTTAATCAGATGATTTTGGGAATGTATGAAAACAAACACTATTTTCAATAGGCGCAATAAAAGTTTACTAAGGATGTGTGTTTGTTGGGACGGACGCAAAGCTATGGCGCCATTGAGAGTATTGTCAGATATATAGCATTTCCAACCAATATTACGCTTTCGTCTGAAACTGTATTATTTCTTCATTTGGACCATTGACTTATTGATTCATCACAAATACATAAATATTACTATCAATATAATTCTCAACGTTTTGTCATCACTGTTCAACGTACGCTGTAAGATGCTTTAAGATACCATAGTGAAATATACAAGATAACAGTGAAATGTACAAGATAAGTTTGATAACTGTGAAATGTACAAGATACCGTATTGAAGTGTACAATATGGCATTCTGTATATATAGCATGCTGAAATGTACATGGACATACCTGCTCGTTCTGATAAGCGGTGACGGCGATGAAAGTGGTCTCATCGTAAGCGTACGTGTTGAAGGTGTTCCATCTCATAGTGAAGATGTCGTTAGCTTGTACCACGTGTACTCGCGGCTGATACTTGTGCATAGAATTCAGAATTATCTGCAAACAAAATAATAGAGCATATACAAATAATGATATGGAGAATATCGAATTCACGTGTAAACATATTTCATTCACATGTAAACATGTTTAATTCACCTTTTTTCCATTCCTTTATGATATCATCGTTATTATTATTACGTGTTTAAATTAAACGGAACGTAGATTTAGAAAATTTTAATAAATTATTTCATTAAGCACGACTACATTAGACAGTAATTTTCCGATTCACAAATATATTATCAGATGTTCCATGATATTGATCATAGTCTACAAATTTTGAGGAAAGTTGAAGCAATTCTCTGGTTTCTTTTGAAATAATCTCTCATTACCTAATTATCATACACCTCTCATTATTGAATTATAATGTATTTTATTTAGTGGCAGAAGCTGAGTTGAAGAATGAAGATGATTAATGTTCAAAACAGGGTGGAATATTAATTAGGGTGTCGACAAGATATTGCTGATAAAATCTCCAAAGATTTGTAGAAGAGTAACATCGCACGCTGGCCTGGTATAATGGCCAAGACATATTAATTATTGGCCAAGACATATTAATTATTCATCAGCATCTTGTTGTTTTATTATGATCTGAGAAGATTGTAGATGAGAATGAATCATGACACTCATTCGCTTGGAAAAATTCTAATTTAATTAACATATAATCATATTTTTAAGACTTACTTTGTGCATCATATTTATAATTTACTTGTGTATGTCGTTACAATATATGTTCAATAATTTAAGGATCACGTTCCACCATAGATTATGTTTCAATATGCTTAATTTTAACAGACATGCGCAGAAGGCGTATATTTTAAAACAAGACAAAATCGCCTAAAGATAGTTTCCCTGGCTTTATTAAACCTCCCGAGTTTTCTAATTGAACGGACTTGAAAAACAGACCAGCCATAATTACACGATGGCTAAATTGTTTAATTGAAATTGAGTCGGCCTAGCGGGGTAAACGACTGCCATTTTGGAGTTTCCATTCTCTTTTCTTATTCACTAGTCCTCCCCATGCGAGCTCTAACCCCCACGGGACCATGAACTACCCCCGGGAAACCTATCAATTTCAAACGTCGCCTTTGCAAGGTTGATGTTTCTTCGCTTCATTACAAAGGCAAAACATTGCCGACTGGTTGCGAGCGTGGGGACACTCGCACGCGCTTCTTAATGTTTGAATAATAGAGAATAGCATAAAGGAAGCTATTATTTTCCTATTCTGGAATTGGGTGGCATTGAAGCTTTATTAACTGTAAGATTGAACACCTGATTTGACTGTATGTTCAATCACTTAATATCTAGTAGCAGTCGTTACTGGCCATTTCAGCGTATAACACTTACTGTGCATACATGATGAGGGTATTATACTGACCAATTATACGAACTACTGCTACTGCTACTACTACTACTACTACTACTACTACTACTACTACTACTACTAATAATAATAATAATAATAATAATGATCACAATCATAATCACCATATCATCATTTACTACTACTACTACTACTACTACTACTACTACTACTACTAATAATAATAATAATAATAATAATGATCATAATCATAATCGCCATATCATCATTAATATTTTGCTTATATCTGACAATATAAGAATGGGATGCTGTTAATTTTGAAATACAATACAAAACCCGTGGACTGTTCTAGGCTTATAAACATAGAGGACGATCTCTCTGAGATGTAGGAACTATTTTTCTTGGTGTCTCCCATGAGAGAAAGGCGAATACGAATGCTACGTATCTTCATTAGGTATGGTGGAGCAAATCAGTCATTTCATTCCAGTTTAGACTGCCTCAAGCGACAAGAGAAAAGATTTCGTGCAAAATCTTGGCAAGCTCGTTTGTGTTAGCAGACAGGGACCCCAAACACGAGATACAGTAATTATCCGAGCGCTATTTCTTACGATATTTAACGTGATTTTTCACACAAGGAGTTTGGAGACTAGGCACTCGCAGTTAAGGATAGGCCCAGAGAGACACAAAACCCTGGCCGATGAATAAACACCACGAGCTCAGGACCAACTAACCACGCGAGAAGCTATGAAATCGACTCTTGGGTGGAATAAATTTTTAACAAGATTTTTTTTGATTTTGTCGAGAAACGACATCTGTTGTGTTGTATAAATCATAGGAGGGTTGGTACATACACGTCTTGTTGCCATGTACAAGTCTTGTTACTATTTTGCTTTACAGGGTTTGGCGTAAGACACTCGTCGGTCGGGCGTGTGTCAGTGCCAATGATGTTCAAGTATTAGATCTAATCTTACATTCAGGGGGGAAAAGATTTTTAAAAGAAAGAAAGTAAGTCTAGGTATACTAAACTATGGCATGTTTAAAAATAAGTACGACCTTTCGTGGACACATTGCCGATAGTGTACTAAGTACCATTCACCCCAAATCTGGCTTATGCATCTGACATAATACTCTACACATAAGGCGAGGTAACATTTTACTATAAATTTGGAATGATACATTTGGACTAATACATCACTGTATACGATAATGCAACTAACCATAAATAGTCGAGCTACGTTATGTCTGTAAACAAAAACGTGGTGTTTTTAAAAAAAAAATACTCTTGCAGACGACTATACGCCATTTAAATATCGATCATCTGTAACATGAGTAAAATATTACTCTAAATAGCATAAAAAGTACATTGTTCTGGGGGTGTTTTTAAATTATTATTTTTACTAAACTGACATCCTCTAAATCCCAAGAAAAAAATAAAGCAATAAGGAACTTTTCAATATTCAAAGATCAAACTGATACAGGAAAACAGAAGTACTGCAAACAACACAACAATCATGACGTGAACAACACAGAACAACACAGAACACAATCGGAACAACTTCGCGACATCTATGCATGAGATATACGCTCGTATCTAACTAGTAGGTCTACATTACACAACGGTATGGTCATGAGCGGCCCCTACCAATCAAATTGCTGCTTATTTGAAATTTAAGAAATATCATTATTCCACATAATTAGTGATCAGATTTAACTCTATCCAAAAAAGGCTGATCAAATATTTCGAGACCACTTCGCTCATTTCCGCAACGCCTCTCGACAATTTCCGGCATATTGAAAACGTAGGTCCGAGCGTATATATCTGGGGATGTCGCTCGGTCTAACCGAATGCACAATAACCAAAAATGCAGAAGAAAATATGATTGAAAAGTGGCGACTGACTGGTGCACTCACGTGTCCGTTCTGATCGAGATTGTTGTTTGTGAGTTTCAGTTTGTGGAAGGTGACGGGTTGCTTGGTCCAATGAGAGCCGGAAGCCGGAGAGTCTGGATGGATGTACAGTCTTCCGGGCATATGCGGTTCGGCCTTTCCGGTTACGACCCATTCCGAATTGTGGTACTTGTAGCGACAATCGTCAACCGGAACGATATCAACCAGCAATATGTACTTGGCGTGAGGATCCAATCCTTCTAGAGACACCTTGATTGTCGGGAACATCCGTCTGTGTATATAAATACAACATATAGAAATAACTGAAAATATTACATGTTATTATGTTTTTACTTGTACGATACATCAGTACATTCTAATATTGTAATACTGTGTAGTAAAGTAGTCTACTATTAATATGAGTGTATTCAGTTCCAATACGATCTGGGTTTGGATTATGTACTACTATATGTATAACGTTTGCTAGCTTTCTAGCCTGTGTTCCAAATGCGGCAATACTGAGCATTTTAAAGTGGCAATGACAGCATGTTGGACTCGACCGACCAACTGGTCAAAACATCAATTTATATCGACCGCCCGAGCCACAAATTATCACATAAAAATCCGTAAACCTGGGAATAATAACTATCCGGTCGTACGTTTGTTGGACTAGTACATTAAGTTATTAAAATCAACATAATTATAAATGTAATCATATTTACAATACAGTGTGTGAGGCAGTTCCGGATCACGGGTATTCCGGATCACGCTCTCACTATCTCACTATAATGCAGACGAAGTATATTCAGCTGTTTTTCCTAGACTTTATGTCATGTATAAAGTCTAGAAACAACAGCTGACACTTCGTCCGCATTATTGTGAGTTAGTGAGTGCGTGATCCGGAATACCCGTGATCCGGAACTGCTTCGCGCACTGTATTATGCATATGATGAAAATGAGGTTATTAAAAATAACAGAATACAAAATTCTGCATTACTAGTCAAAAAGACGTAGGCCAATACGGATGTCTTTTTGGTTTAATATATTTTTGTATTGTTCATAACGAAATGTTATGTTGACTGGTTCTGACAGAAGTCACGAACTGGGTCCGCTCTTCAAGTGCCTGTGCACAAAGAAATGTGACGTCACGTGTGTAGCGATCGCCAGAGAGTAGCGTCCTATGGGTAGCGTCCACGTGTAATTAACCAGGAAGTAATAATATTTCTAAATTAGTTTTTTTTTAATATGGAAAAAAATTCACTTATCGGGGAAAGATAGTTGTATCAGAATATGAAATAACATGATTAGTGACATTTTACCTCTTGGCACTAGTCTAGTTTATTCGATATAATTTTATGAAATATTTACATGTTTTACACTGTTTAAGGACAAACTAACAAAATGTGTATACAAATTAATGTATAATATGACTAGCATTGCACATCATTCTCAGTACACTAGAAAATACAGCGCAAACAACTCGCCAACAAAGATCCGTAATACGATCTACAATGTTCAACAAACAGGATCCCGGTATCTGTCGCACATACAACTGCTCACGTATTACTGGAGATTTTTCAATAAAACACATTTAAATATTGTTATATTGTAGTTATCTGTTAAATAGTTTCAAACGGTATGTGAAGTCTCATGTAACACCAATCAAACAGTTTTTGTTAATCCGAACAATAATATTTTCAATCTTTTTTCGTATTTGTCGTTTATGATCGATAGCTGACATATTATGAATACCGCATGTAGATGTTTTTCGTTATTTATAGTATTTAACAAACATTATGTGGTAATACGTTAAGAAAACACGGAGAGTAACATGTAATCGTAAGCATTTATTGATATAGGCAAAAACTACCGTATACCAGGAAATGTTACGAAAGTTAAAAAATAAGATTTATTAGAGATGTTCGATAAAATAAGCTAATAATAACTGATACATATATGTAAAAAAAAAAAATGTAAATGATATATAAATACGTATAATATATCAATTATGAATTAAGATTTATTTTTAATGTCCTATTTTCATAACGTGAATACGTAATATCAGCTGAATATAACATGGCTATTATTTCATTAATCAACAGTGGAATTAGCATACTATGGTGATTAAAGGACGATATTGAGAATACCACATAGATCTGTTTATACGTGGAATCGCCATCATAAGAGAAGTTGACGAACACATCCGATATGCAACAGCTTGTGAAGCAGGATCCATTTAATGAGTTTGTCACCAGGTGAAGAGTGTAGCGGTTCATTTATAAGAGCTGTTTGGGAGCTCATGTTGTGGTAGTTTATAGCTCTATTATAATAACAAGCTATCCTGGATTATAATAGTCTGTGTAATGTAAAATACATGAGAGCAATAGAAGTGCTATATGAAATACACCGGATATGTAGGCTAGCATTATATTTTGAAATGTGTTGGTGGGAAATGTGGCAACAAAGATTAAAAGTCAATATATTATATGATATGCAATAATCTATTAAAGTCATATGAAGTCATTTTCTCGTACAGATGTTGCATCATAATTAAACACGTCGAATGTAAAAGTACATGTACTTGTTGGGGATCATGCTATTATAATGATTTAAACTTTTTAATGAAAAGTTGTTTTGCATAAGATTCATTGCCAACAATGGACTAGGAAGTTGAACGATGAAGAATCCCAATTGATTGTTTGTGTAAGTCCGGGTTTTGAAATGTAACCTGTTTCCTAAACATATGTCCCAGCTTTCAATTTATATATATCTATTCTCCATAATGTTTTAGATTCAGAAGACATCTGTTGCATCAAACATACCCCTTACCCGTGATCCCGGATTTAACATGTTGCAGTATTTCCTTTTACTACTCCACAAGAGCGATTATTTTTATATCGTCGTTTATTTCATCGGATTTGATTCAAAATAGTTTTGGGTATAAAATTGCAAGCGTGTGTATAAATATTATCCCGATCAAGTTTGCACTGTCGACTTAAGTATCTGCACGAGCGCGTGTAGTAGGTATAACCCTGGTGGGTACGACAATAGGTATCACAATGGCCCACGACTAACACCCCCGTCTCGGTAGACCGCGCGTCTAGAACATCAATTCCACGTTTCAACACGTATTCATTGGCGATTAACGCAACCATTATACAATGTTTCGGATCGCTTACTTCGCGACTACAACTTCGGTTATTTACCTAAATGCTTAGAGACTTGTGAAGATTTAATTGAATCAGGTTAAAAGCGCGTTTTTATTTCTGGTACACGAACCCACCTGCTTAAAGTTAATCATTAGGATAGAATGAATGGATATACACATACACGGGAAAACTGAGCACAGATGAGAATGGTTTTAATTCATATGTATACAAAAGATGGATGGATGCATTTGGTTGGTTTATAGACAGGTAATCCGGGGATGTCTATACATGATCCAGTAACATTGAATTACCTATAGGCAATAACAACGTTAAAAAATGAAAACATGAATTCGTTTTATTTAATTTACAAACTATACAGGTAAAATGACAACGTTGGGCCACCTAGCGTAATGTTTCCGTGTCAGTCCATTGGGATAAGATATTTTAATAACGCAAGACTTCGTAGTAAATACTATATTACATCAATCGACGTGGAAGGACACGCAGGGTCATAGGGTGAATTCATCGTGAAATACTATTACATATAGTTCCATTGAATGATAAAAGATTTATTTTTTTTAAATTTAGTTTTCTTTTATACGGTCGAATTACGTCTTGTATTTTTTTTAAAAGCTTTACAAGTCAATTGCCTTCGAAAAAAAGAAGCTCTTCAATAAGTAAGAAAAGAATGCTTGATTTCAACTCGGTATGAATTATGTATTGACATTTTAGCATATTATTTGCATTTGCTATCAGAATACAATACATGACATGATGTGATGTGATGGAGGGTATATATAAATATAATACATATTTTGATAGTAAATGAAAATAATTGTGGGAAATGCAGATACAATTGGATGATAATTTACTGAAAATATGCGTTGTTGTATTTTCCCTTTTCCCATGAAATATACCTCGTAATTCGAAAAAAAGAAAATTGGAATACTACAGCAAAATATGAATATACAATTAAAACTCCAATTTGTTGTGATAATGTTTGCAATAAATATTTTTTCCATAGTAACTACCGCGACTGACTTAATTCATTATGATAATGTAGCACTGTTATTATTATTATTATTATTATTATTATTATTGTTCGTTGTTATGAACACGGAAAGTTTTGATATACGACTAGGCAGAAGAAATAAAAGGTGAAAACAAGAAATGTCCAATGTTGTTTACCTTCCAGTTTTGGTGATGATCATCTCTGTGCCTATGTTATGGAACTTAGTCCATAGGTCCGAGTTCTCCAGACTAATTTTGATGTTCTTATCCATGGACTCCCCTTGTCCCATTCCAGGACCCAACATCCTCTTGGGGTCGGGGGTAGACAGGTGGGGGTAAGCGCCAAACTGCTGGCCCTGGCCTAGGGGGTAAGGAAATGAATCGTTAGGGTATCGTCTTTCCATACAAATAGCGTCATAGAAACTATTCGTGTTTTGTTGTCATGTGTTTTCATATACCGGGTAATGATGTGATGGAGTAGATATACAAATTATTGCTTAACGAGTATATTTTTCAGTATTTACAGCGGTACATATACTTGTATGCATCGTGACTCACGTCACGGTTATTATAATTATAATAATAATAATAATAATATGATAATAATAATAATAATAATACGAAAATCCGTGAAGAATATTTCCATTAAAAATATTATCAACAAATCCACTAAAGTGCAATATTGTTTATTTCATAACTGTAATATGCGTTATTTGTGGGATACAAAAAAAAGCAACGTGAAATGAGAAACTAGGAGAAACCTTTTAAATGATGAGGTAAAAATGAACGTTTTATACTTTTAAATTCAAACAAATTCTCTCCCTCTATTACAAAGCAAATATTATAAATATATGCTACAATGGAATACACTAACGGCGATCTGTTTGCATAATTTATAACCGGACAGAGATTTGAGCAAGTGCCACGCTACGAATGTTCTGTACAATGCAGTCGTCTATAGGATATGTCCATTTCAGGGGGAAATTGAAATTAACGACCCGGTGAAAATAGTAACATTGACGACTGAGTGCTAACAGATGTCACTGAAGCGACCTCTGTGTTGTGTGCAGCACTGTGCTAAGTTACAGGTATCATTTACGTATTTCATTGAAATCCATATTAAATGCTGAATGTTATTTTTGGATGTTCTTGCGCCAATATAAACTTTGAAATCAACACTGTTGAAATTGATGCAAGAAATGTGCCACTGTTGTATTGCTCGTCCACAATAAAAGAATAATAAAAATAGGATACGGAAAATTGTTTAAACGCATCCGCGATTCGTTTGCATATTATTACATATTGCCTAAAACAATTATAGCAAATGTTTATATTAGAAGAACTATATTTCACTTAAAACATAATTTTATTACTTAATATTTCAAGTCGTCATAATTATTGTTCCACCCCGGTCACTTCCCCTAAGTTATATTTCTTCATTCTGGCGCTTCCAACCACCCCTACATAACATTATTAAGAATGTATTTATATAGTTACATTCTTAAATAGTTTGTAAATGTTCTAGTCTATCCTACATGTACGTATATATCTCTATTGTAAGCGCCACTGTGCACATTCGGGTAGATATTAGGCGCTATACAAGTACATTACATTACATTACATTATTATTATTATTATTATTATTATTATTATTATTATTATTATTATTATTATTATTATTCGGGGCAATAATAATGTCCCTCAATTCTGAAATTATGTCTGTCTTAAATTCTGCGCCATTGAGGATTAGTATCATATGACACATCAGATCCAGGTATATGAGTATGTTCGGTGACTCAATCATACAAAGAACCTACACAAAATATTGCAAACTTCATTTCTACTTTGGATCTGCATGGTACGCGGTACAGTTAAACCTTTCTTTGCGCAATTGACATCACAATGACATCACATTGCTAGCTACATGTTATTTCACAGAATCTAGCATGATATATGACGTATAGGATTACATTGAGGATACTGCTACGGGGAGGGGGGAGGGGGTGGAATGAGCTGGGGTGGCATTGCTCAGGGGTAGGAGGAAGCAGACAGAGCTGCTCAGTTCAACTATGACTAATTCATATACAAATATAATACACAAAGTTATGTATATTGAAACTTACCCGCCATGAGGGAGTCGTGTGCCGGGTGCATAGGGAAGCCGAAAAAGGACGCCTGGGGGGTAGGCATCAACCCATGTGACAGAGGAAACGCACGTGCACGTTGCGTGATAAGATCATCATCGTACATATTGGTGGAGGAAGTGGGATATTTCTGAAAATAATATCAATACATTCAATAAATTTTACTACCAAACATATCCAATATAGTACCATTCCTGAAATTGAAATTTAGCAACACGGTTTGGTAGATCATTATTATTAGTTCTAAGTATCGCTGATACTAACTATGCAACACTATAATTTAAATACATTGGTTATGAAATAAATTATACCAGTATTGTAAATCAGGGTTAACATTTAGTCTTGCTAGTAAACAATTTTAAAAACCTACAACACTTACAGAACGTTGGCGTAAATTCAGATATAACGGACACGGATAACGGTACCATTACGGCGTGAAAGCATTTGCCTTCCAAATCAGCGGATATGTGATACTAAGATAGATGGCCGCACCTTTTTATATCTCCTGACTCTGCTCCTTTCACGTCAGTGCTGATGAGCTTAGGCTATATTTGTTTGTATCCTAATCTAAAATTTAGAACGACTCTAATACACTATACGACGTCGATCAAGCGACAAGGGAGTAGCGGGTCTACTGCGCTTCTTGGTTGATTGGTGTGTGTATACAAACACAAGTCCTATATGGGTAGGCGTGAGACAGATTTGTTATTTCTAGATGACGTTCCAAGCTTTGTTTATATTAATATTTATCTAATTAATCTTTCGGAGTATGCAGTTAAATCTTTTAATTTTGGTTTGCATACATATAGATCAAATGCACAGTAGAAGAAAACTGATATTTGAAATGAAGAATGGAAAACATATACCAAATTAATATACTAGTATTCTGTATTTTGAGCAGAAAGATATCCGAGATGCAAAGCATCCACGTGGTATATAACAACAGATATGTTTAGTAACAGATGGCGACCAGTCTAGATCTCCTGGTAACAACACGAAAGAGCATATTTAGAGCATAACATACTATCACAGCAAGTCCGGTCATCTAAAATTTGATTAATACTAATAAATCTAGTAATTATTAAATACAAATAAATTTGTTTTATAGTATGTGTTAATTACAGTATTAATTCCAGTTGTCAATCAAAAACTACTGAACCTGTTATGCAGGCGAACATGTAGAAATGAGTTATACTGCTTGAAACAGGTAACTGAAATTGAAGGCGTGGCCTAGGTTCTAATAGGGATTAGAAGACAGGACATTCATTGTATAACCGAAATGTTTGCTATATACAGGAACTGCGTAGTGATACAAATACTACACAGTATGTAATTAATAGTTTAGTTTGTTTAATCTTGAAATATATTACCAAATGTTCCTATCCTTTTTAATTCTGTAGTAACAAGCATACATACGTACATTTAAAGATACTACTCGAAATAAAATATAACATTTGTTTTGTTAATGAAAGATAATATGCAATATAGAACAGAAAGTCAAGTGTGTATATGTGTGTAAAGAAAAATAAAACGTTGTACGTACACGATAAATACTTACACATGGGTTGTGTGGAAGTTGACACAAAAGATCCATGTTGTAGGTCCAAATTGTCACTGTATCGCAGTTATTAAGCACAGTATGTATCCAAAGCAGTCCAAATAACACAGTGTAGACGTTCTGGCAATATCATGTGCTTGTAGTTGAACGTAGCAGACCAATTCTACTGTCAGATTCCACAGCAAAGCATTTTGTTTGCATGCGCAGTGTTAACCCCGCCCACAATATCATTGTGACGGTCGCTCGTGCTAATAAGCCACGCCTTTTCACGACAGACAGGCGCCGACACTTGGGAGGCGAAACATCGGCGGAAACCGGCCGACGGAACAATAGCCTGGATGGAGCGAACTTCCCGACAGAATCAACGATAATCCTAATTCAAGAATCGCTTTTCTTTTGTTCTAGGAGACATTTGTCACAATGTTTCAAAAGAACCGTGCTACAGCGTGGCTACAGTCCCCGGTGTCTGGTTTGTAGGGGTTAATTAAAGAAAATGAGGTGAAATTGTTTTGTATATTAACTAAAGTCGAGTGGGAGGAAAGTTTATTGTTTTTGTTTTTCTATCAGTCGCGCTCAATAAGGCGAGCAGTTTATTAGCAGTGCAGACTTCACTCCTATGTCAATGAAATCAGGTATTTGACAGAAATTTACCTCAATCGGTTGTCTGGAAATATGTAGACAAATGGTGTCAGTTAAATGTCATCATCCGTTAGAAATCACTGTCACTTTGTTTGTTTAGTAATTGCAAATATATGGAGGGAATCTTAACTGGGTTTTCTCAAAAATCGTGGTCGCTACCATACTGGCGTGTATATAATAAATCAAATGTATACTGTATTATATGCATACAGTGTCGGGGAGTGGTATAAATGCACTCTTTACAGCTTAATTAGCAATCCTCATTAATATTTGAATAAAACTATGTTTAAACCATATATAAAAGTAACACATATATTTCACCATAGGGACAGGAAATATGGCGGGTATACAATTTATGCATTTGGAATAATAATCATATAATCAATTACATTAATGCACTGTCGAGTTTGACTTTTGTATTCCGATAGCCCTATGTTCTTGTCTCTAATTTATAGAAATGACTAATCCTAGATACGTTTTGTATTTCAAAGGGAAAATAAAAACTATTTAAAAAAATCAATTAACAATATCAAAGCAGATCATGTTTTATTTTCATCGCATGAAGGTAACATACTTCCTAATATCAAAGCTGAGTGAAATGTTGCCAAATACATGATCAAAATAAATCCCTTTAAAACGTCGCTTCTCATCTAACTTCCAAAGTCATAAACCAGAATCATGTAGATTTAGAGACAGTATAAATCCGGACAGAATTTCCTCCTATCAGTTAACTGTTACAAGACTACAGACTACGAGATACATAGGTGATTTTGTCCATGCTGTACAGTCGCGTGTTTACTCGAATATAAGAACACCCAGTCAATAGAACATGACAGATACAACAATGATATTAGATTTCGCGAGAATGTTGTAAAATTTAGAACCGTCGATGTGGGTGGCGATATCGAATGAACTACACACAAGGTGATGTGGGGTTTTTTTTATACTCTGATTCGCTTTTGATTCATTCCCACAATTCAAGTGATGGTACTGTATATAAGTCCGTAATAAAATCAATGCTGAAGTCCGTTTTAGGTTTCTTGCACAATTTTCGCTTCATCAATTTAGTGTTTTATTTTTACGAAGGTCATGCGCAATATTAATGTGTTAATTATTACGTCGCAGTCCGATTTTGGAATATTTCACATATATGTGCCCTATATATATTTTATTATATACATGCGATTGTATTGTTGTACACAGGTGAGACCCAAATAGAATGTCTGTCTGTCTGTCTGTCTGTCTGTCTGCCTGTCTGTCTGTCTGTCTGTCTGGACCCAGGCCAGCATAAATCTGGTAATGGATTTGATTAAATTAGTTCATTAATTAAATAATGAATAGAATGAATGAATACAGATGACGCATGTTGTAAATTTTATCTTAAGGTGTGAGGGACATAATGTCGGTCTGTATGGCGCGACTTGTGCAACCGTTACCAGAGTATATTCTATGAATATTGCTGTTTGCGATGTTCATTAAATTATATTCATCATTCCAAGATTCGACGTATATCAATACAAAATACATCAAGAGGCACATGTTGTACTAAATGGCCATGTAAAATAAATTATATTTTAAAATAAAATGGACTCAAGTAAGATTTACTTACTCTCGTAAACATTTTAAGTCAAGGAATATTTGGATCAGAAATGTGTGATTCCCGAACATATTACTTATGAAAGGAATGTGTTGTTACGTGCAGTTCCACTTTGGAACTTTGTACATGGACCTAGGCCAGCTTGTCCAAGATTAGTAGGTATAGGATCTAAACGCAGCTTGTGTTTGCTATGATGATAATAATAATAATAATAATTATTATTATTATTATAATATTAATAGTAGTAGTATAGTAACAACATCAGCAGCAGAAATAGTAGTAGTATTAGTAGTAATAATAGTAGTAGTAGTAGTAGTAGCAGCAGCAGTAGAGATATCATACATAGAATATTACGTATTGTCAACACAGATTTGTGATTTTATGTTGGATGTGAGGATTATTATAATATTATCTTCAGATACCTTAACATACACACAACACAATTGTTCTATAACAAAGTATGTTTATTTTTCACATAACATAGAGTATAAATATTTTCGCTAGTAAATTACCACAATGGATTATTATAATTGTATTCATATGCGAAGTGTGTTTTTTTTACCTCTCTTAGAGCTTCTTCTCTGTCGAATATAAAGTTAAAAGATTTATTCAATTAAATATGCAATCACATTTATTAATATTTACATATTTACTTGGAACTATATTTTGTCTGCGTGCTTTAACCCAGTTCCCAAGATATTTGCGTATATAGTGTTTGTGGCTGAAAATCGATATTACAATAGTTTTTACAGTTATGAGATAAATAGAATCTCACATTGATGATCATGTATTACTGAATTTATTAAATTCGTTGCCAAAAATTATATTATGCTCGGCAAAGCCTCGCATAATATCAGTTTAACTCGTTTAATACATTGAGTAATACATGACCACTCATGTGAGATCCTCTATATAGACCACCGTTATTTCCTATCTTGGGCCGACCCAAGATGGGTTTTACATTAACTTTCTAATATAGAAATGTCGTATATTATACTGAAAGTTATCCGTTTACAAATATATTCATTTAAAAGTGGCTGATGGAGTTTATTTGTAAATATCTCCTCGGCATCGAAAGCAAGATATATGACTAAAAGCATTTTTTTGTTTTGTAGAAGATTGGGAGGAACTTGGAACTATTTGTAATACAAAGACTAATGCATCATTGATTTCGCTAAATCTCCGTACGTATTACTAACAGTTTTCACACACACCGAGCTAAGCCTCTAAATGAGACACAGTTTTCACATAAACACAGCAAGCATGAAATGCACTGAATAGCACGTGGGCAGTTTCGACCGTTGGTAAAACCTTGTCCACCCACAACGGGTTTTCAAGATTCAAGCTCTTCCAAACAGTGCTAACGTAGTGACATTGGCAGCTGAAAACAGGATCCAAAGTCTAAATTGAAAAAGAAATAAAATCCATTTTCTACATGCAATGTATCTGCAAGAAAGTTTCACTTAGAGCACTTCCAGCCAGGGTATCGTTTCATGAAGCTCTCGTGCCTACTACGAGACCACAGTGCTATCGTAGCGATCTCGTATACATGGCGACCGCGCATTAACGGAGTGCTATTAATATGGTATAATTGTGCATACGAGAGGTTCGAGTAACGATACCCTCGACTTTTCTTAAAGACGTTTTCATCTTTCCACCTTTTGATTTCCCGACTGAGGTGACTTGTATTATCGTTTGTATAGACTACCGAAATATCAATAACTGTACATTCAGTATTCAGTGTATACAGTCAACCCCCGTTTACCCGGACGCTGGCGTACCCAGAAAAATCGTATATATATATATATATCATCTCATCTAATGGAAAGTTGAATATGTACATTATTTACACTGCGTTTTTAATCATTTGTTACAAAATAATATGTTGAATTTTGCCAAATATTATGTGCATACATATAAATTAATGTAGTATTTATTAAAATGTTAACAATATACTTTGAAATAGCCAGTAATAAGAGTGCAATTCAAGTACGTTTATGAGAACAAGGAAGTATACAGATATTTCGTGTATCATGCTACTTT
>JAUTBT010004803.1:0-27011 GCA_032361225.1 Lepetodrilus schrolli | reverse complement strand
GGAAGTATGGAATTTACTCACATAACAAGAGAAGAGGGTACAGAGAGTGACACAGAAGATACAACTTCTCCTGCTGTCGTTTCTATCATGATAAAAGGTCACTTTATGCCAGCAGAGAAGTCAACGCTTAAAATTACTGAACTTTTAGAGGGTTACCTAAAGTAACACTTTTATGGGTAGGTATTTTTTTGATTGAATTGATTTAAAAGGTACCCACCTTATCAAATGTGAAGAATTAACCCACTGTTAACGCTTTATCTGATTTTTTGGAAACTTAAAAAAAATCTTTTGGTTTTTGGGTGAAAATATTAAGTTGTTTGGGGTATAATTTTCTTAGCTAAACTGTTACACCTCATCAGATTATATCTCTTGGGGGCAACCAAGCTTTGATAATGTAGAAGCTTGGTTAATGTTGTTTTGAATAAGTGTTATTTTAATATTCTACGTGAGCCGTCCAAAAGCTCGGCAGAAATGCCACTCTCATCGCTTGATGAGGGTTCACTTAGGCTATTAATTTGGTGATGGTTTTGGACGGACTCAATCACAAGCCTTAAATTCTATTGTTCCGAAAGAAAACGTATGAGAATGACGCAATATGAGTATTTACACTTCTTAGATAAGTTTCCAAAAATAAAAAGAATATTTGTAAATTTCTTAATAAAAAGGAGTAGTTTCAATGAAAAATGAAATATACGCTGAACTAGAAGATAAAGCCAAAAAAATATGTGGTAAGTCTTGGCATAAGATGAGCAGAGAAGGTAAAAACACGGCTATATTGAAGGTGGCGATTACCCTATTAAAGGGAGTGCATAATGGCAACTGAATTTGTAACAAAGGTAAGATTTAATCATAATAATCCACTAAGAATTTCATTTGGCGATTTTAAAATAGAGTGTCGTAAATTAGGTATATTTACGATGGGCAGAACACTTGAAGAAATTTCAAAAGATTTAGAGGAAAAAGCGAGAATAGTTGAAAAGGATTTTAATGAAATTGGTGATTCATATACTACGTTAGGCTATTTGTTGTCTACATTGAGTAATGGAACTAATGACCCTATCATAAAAAAAGAAGAAAGAGACTCGAAAGATAAAATAGACTCGTATGTATATTTAATTATTGGAGAGAATGGAAAATATAAGATAGGAGTATCAAAGAACCCAAATCAGAGGTTAACTACCCTTAAATTATCATCTTGTGAAAACCATACATTAGTATTCAGTGCATTAGTTAACAACGCATACAAAGTGGAAAAATCACTACATAATAAATTCAAAAACAAAAATACACACAGCGAATGGTTTGCCCTAAGTGATACTGATGTTGAATTTATTTTATCTCATCTAAAAGAGCTATCAAATGAAATTTAACCTGTATATAAACCAAACAACACAAAGGACAAAATAATGGCAGAGAGACGAATGATAAGTAAAAAAGTTATACATAGCGATGCTTTCTTAGATATGCCTATGTCTACACAAAATCTATACTTTCATCTATTGTTAGAGGGAGATGATGATGGGTTTGTAAACAGCCCAAAAAGAATACAAAGATTAGTTGGCTCAAGCGACGATGATGCAAAAATATTACTCGCTAAGAAATTCATTATTTCATTTAATACAGGGGTTATAGTAATCAAACATTGGAAGATGCATAATTACATACAGAGAGATAGATATAAGCCCACTTCATACACCGATGAGAGGTCAAAACTCACACTTGAAAAAAACAATGTATACAGTTTGGATACAGAATGTATACAAAATGTACGCGTAGGTAAGGTTAGGTTAGGTGAGGTTAGGGGAGGGGAGGTTAATATGCCTGCTCCCCAAAAGAATTTGGAAACCCCTGAAAAGCTTAACGAACTCCATGCAGATATAAAAACTACTTTTGATAAAGGAACTCCCACTGAAGAAGAAGTGATAGATATGGGAGAAAAACTGAACATAACCAAAGAGGTTTGTATTAACTTCTATTTGTACTATGAGTCTAAAGGTTGGAAGGGAATTTTGGATTATGTCCCACTCCTTAGAAAGTGGGCAATGAATGAAAAACCTAAACCCAAACAAAAAAAACCAAAATTTATAGACGCTTCTAAACTGGTAAGAATTTGAATCTACAGTCTCTGGAAACCATAGACCCATTTAGTGCAAGCTTTGTTCTTGAGTCTAAAATGCCTATGCCACGCAACGCAGTCACTCTATTATCTGCAACAGGGGGTCTAGGTAAGACGAGGTACGCTTTAATCTGTGCAAGTGAGCATATACATCAAACCGATGAGAAAGTGGCTCTATGGCTCACTGAGGACTATAAGGGACAAGTGAGGGCTATCTTTGATGATATGGTTAAAAATAGGCTATGTAAACCTGAGACAATTAGCAAGATGATGCTAATCTTAGACCCACCACCACAACTAGCGATGAGAGAGAATGGGATATTCAAAGCAAATTACAAAGGATTTGCACAAATAGAAGTGGCTTTAAAACAGAATAATATAAAGCTTATAGTATTTGACCCGCTACTTGCATTCTACGGTGGGAATGAAAACGATAACTCTGAAGCAAGAGTATTTGTTCAGACGTTTGCTGAGTTTGCAAAAGAATCAGAGATTACCATATTGATTATACATCACGCAAACAAGCAGGGAAAAAGTAGAGGAGCTTCTGCATTTTCAGATGGTGTTCGATGTAGATATGAAATTAAAGCACCCACCGATGAGAAGGGGGAAGTAAATACAGAGCTTTACCAAAAAGGGCTTAGAGTATTAACCCTAGAAAAAGACAACTGGGGAGCTTCAAAACCTTTTTTTAAAATGACAAAAGGGGAACAGCAGGCACTTGTTAAAATATCAGGTGGGGATACTGAAGTTGTTTCTCCCCTAGTAGTTGTATATGAGGATTAAAAAATGCTAAACATGACACTAAGCTATAACCCGACAGCAGAAATGAACACAACAGAATTCAAAAGAATGTCAACCGATTATGTGTTTAAAGAGATGGATAAAGTCTTAAAAATGCAAGGCAGATACTCACCCTTTATCTTCAATAATAATTATAGAAAAACAGAGAACTATCAACAAAATGTCTCGAACTGTATTATCCTTGACTTTGATGAAGACTATACGAGAGAAGAGTTTAAGAAGAGTGCAGATTTTGCCTATGTACTAGGGACGACCAAGTCACACATGATTGATAAGAAGGGTTTGATATCCGAAAGGTTTCGTGTAATTATTCCAACATTTACAGCCATTGATTTAAACGCAGAAGAATACACAAACATGATGAGAGGAGTATTTCAAAGATACCCGCAAGCAGATAAAGCGTGTAAAGACGTGGCAAGGGCTTATTCAGGCTACTCAGGTGCTGAGGTGGAGATAGTGTTTGGAGAACTGTTTGACTGGGAGGTCGTATATCAAACATACAAAGAAGAAAAAGAGATATTGAAACGTTGGCAAGAGAAAGAACGGGCTATGAACACGAGACCTGAAATAAGCAACGGTAGCACTAAGGCTGATTGGTACAGAAAGCACTGGCTGAGCGATGTCATGTTTGCTAAATTAAAAGTAGAGGAGCGTATGGCTGGCGGTCGAAACAATGGACTCTACACCATAGCAAGATATTTAAAAGAGATAGAATTAACTGATTCAGAAGTCGTGGAGGTTGCGAACTGGGCAAACATAGCAGACCTCCCAGAGACAGAGGTCAAATCCATCCTGAAAGGGTTAAAAATACAGATATGAAAAAATACCAACGTAAAAATATCGGGGAAACCTACACAAGCAACGGGGGCTACACCTTGGAAGTTGTTGACGGGGGGAGTAAACCTCACTATTGTACCGTGAGGGTTGATGGCAGGTATGAGGTAGAAACACGGTTTGACCATGTTAAAGATGGGAAAACGAAGAATTTACTGCATAAATCTGTGCATGGTGTCGGCTATTGGGGAATAGGCGAATACCCAAAAAAAACGCACAAAAAAGCTTATGGAACTTGGAATAGGATGTTAAGGCGATGTTACGACCATAAGTATCATGAAAGACACCCAACTTATATCGGTGCTACCACGTGCAAAGAATGGCACAACTTTCAAAACTTTGCAAGGTGGTATGAAGATAACTATGTGGACGGATACCATCTAGATAAAGACTTATTGAGTGATGATAAGGTTTATTCTCCAAGTACCTGCGTATTCATACCACAGGCTTTAAACAATTTTCTAATCAACAAACAGTCAGACAACACGTCTGGTCATATTGGGGTGTGCTGGGATAAAAGTAGAGGCAAGTGGTTAGCACAAATAAGCGACGGCAAAGGCAAACATAGAAACTTAGGACTTTTCACAAACAAAGAAGAAGCTTCACAAGTATACAAAAAACAAAGAGCCATTTACGCAAAAGAATGGCAAGATAAAATGCGAGGTATCTTACCAGCAGAGGCAATAGAGAGGATTGCATAAAAGAAAATTCTGATATACTTTCAATGAGCCTCTTCTTTGTGAGGTTCTCCTTTTAATATTAGTGAAGAGAGAGGTTTCCCGACCTCTCTTTTTGTATAAATTTCAACCACACTTTTTTTTGATATAATCTAATTCACAAAAAAGGACAGAGATGACAAAAGAACTTCAAGTATTATTCAACCATCAGTTAGAGATAACCGAAGAAGTACTCTCTCCTGAACAGAAAGTATCTGCCTTTTTCACAGCAAACACTATCTTTTTTGACGAAGTGCCTATTAAATTACCTTTTGACAATACAAAATCTCTTGCATCAGCCATAGCAGAAGCAAAAGCCAAGTATGGAGAGTTTGAAGTAATAAAGCATATCAGACTGTCAAATGTAGACACAGATTTCATAATCATTTACCCTAATGACTTTGACACATTCAAGCTACCTCATCTCTATTTTACTGATATGCTTATGTGCTATGAGTACAGCATATTAAAAACGTCACTTAAAAACCTAAACATGATGAAGAACATAGGCATAGAAGAAGATATACAGACACAGCAAATAGAATATCAAGACCTAAGAAACAGGCTAAGAGAAAAATACAATACTGAAGTAGGATTTACTGTGGGTGGTAGCATTTGATTGATAAGATAGACATAGTTGACTACAAAGAGCATCTACGAGAAAGCCACGAGCAAGTAGGCAGTTCACAGTTTAGCGACCAGTTTGAAGTTAGCGTGACAATGATAGCACCCATAAAGAAGTTCACCATTCCTGCACCCTTGGTTAAAGGCATGACACACAACATAAAGATACAGAACGTAGAGAGCCACCAAGTAGGGAATACTTCTGTAAAATACTATACAGAGGGGTCAGACGATAGCCTACAACTTACTTTTTACAACCCCATTAAAGTTACAAGCACTAGAGCAGGTAACCCCTTGGAGCGTTCACTCAAAGCAAACTTAAGAGATAAGACAAGAAGACTAAAGGATAAAATCGAGAGAGTACTTACTTTTTCGGGAGCTTTTGGGAACATATCTTTTGCACCACAGCCACTAGGAATTATAGACGATACAAAGTCTATGATTGAAGACCAGATAGAGAGTGTAACGGATAAGGTAGGAGCAGGGATACAAGACCTCTTTGGTGGGTTTAGTTCTATTGCTTCTATTAATCTTTTTGGATTCAATAACAGACTTGACTTAGGTTCACAGCAAGGGAAAGAAGCTTTTTTAATTGACTATTTTACCAAAGCAAACGGCACAAACTTTATCCCTAAAAATGGAACTCTGCTACTGCCTGATGAGTATTACTTTCACATAGAAGCCTACGCACTCAACGCTTACTGGCAGAAGTATAAGCTTATTGACGGATATTATCTCATAGATGGTGACTTGGCTATTGAATTTGGCACAGACACTTCACAGATGCAAGAATTTTCCTTGACATTTAAAAAGCACAGGGTGTAGTATGGTAAACGTAGCCCTTGCAAACGAATATTTAACTATAGAGAAAAAGAAACTTCTAATTGTCATAGATAGACGAGGATTAGAAGCCAAGCTTACTATCGCACAGCCCACTATAAAGCGAAATAGTGTTAACTTTTATGATAAAAAGTATGACGTAGACTTCTTGGATGACAAGCAGACAGTAGACACTGGAGCAGAATACAACTTAGGCGATATTAAAAATGTTAAAATACTTCTCATAGATAGAGAAACCAAACCTATTTTTGCTACAGATACAGAGAGTACACAAACTTTTGAGAATAATCTCGCAAGTACAATTTATTTTTACTCAGACAGCGAAGAGATAACAGTTGGTAGTCTTGTTGTGTTAGACTTGTTCACTAAAGTTGAATACAGAGTAACCGAAATTAAAAAGCCTAGAGGGGTAATACTTTTGCATAAATATACAGCAGTAAGGAATTAAAATCATGGCAAAGAAGAAACAAGGGAGAAGAACCCCTAAAAGTGGTAATGCCGTTGAGTATAAAAAGAAGATAAGTGACTTAGAAGAACAGGTAGACTTACTTCACAATTCAGCAGATATCTATAGCTTCATGCCTAGCAGTCTCTTTGGTCAAGTAGCACAAACAGAACTATCCACTAGAGATATGGAGTTATACCAACGCTTTCATATGTACGAGGACAGCTTCACACAAGGGATAATAGAAACAATCATCATTAAGGCTATAGGAGCTTCACAGAACGATGACTTATGTTTTGAGGTGGCTTTAGACGAAGAAGCCTTGGGTGTTCCTGATTTTATGCTTGATGAACTAAAGAATAGTCTTAAGGAAGTAACTAGAGAAATAGACAAAGTGCTTGTCCAGACAGCTACTGATGCGATGTTCTTTGGAGATGGATATGTGAGTGTTATTGCCGAAGAGAAAAAGGGTGTAACGAAACTTATTCACAACGCAACAACAAAGGCATTTTATATCTGTCCTATCATGAGTAACTTCGGAGATGAAAAAGCTTACATGGTCGACAACTTCAACTTCTTTGGTAAAACGTCCATTTCAGGCAAAAGGTTTTTATCTACAGACAAAATAGCACGAATGAACGCACCCTCAAATGGGTTAGATAAACTCAACACAGAACACCTCGCACAGTTTAAGAACATGATACCTTTCGGGGAGAAAGAAGCCTACTATCAAGATATTATCACGGGTGGTATCGTAGAGGGAACATATAAAGACTTCTTGAACTTTGAGTGGTCTATGAATGCGTTAAATAACACAAGGATAGCATCTTCTGTAATTGAAAGATTTGTCACACAGAATTTAAATCATGCAAGCCATGAAGATAAGCAGTCACTCAAAAAGGCTTTTGAAAATAAACTTAGAATATCAGCAGATAACATCAGAAACAAGATAGCCAAAAAGTCAGCAGACCCTAAGATTATCACGCACTATATTCCTACCACGGGAGATGCACAAACAGGTAGCGTAAACATTCAAGAGAGTTCGCCAAATTATGATGGACTTAAGAACGTAGAGGATATTATGTTTTCTATTAAAAAGTATGTAGGCTCTTTGGGTTTCAATTTTGGTATGACCCCTTTTGGAGACCAATCTCAGGGTGGTATGGAAAAAGAGAGCTTTGCAAACAATTCCCTTATCATGGAAGCAGAAGCAGTCAAGGTAAGAAGAATGATAAGAAAATTCATTCTTGACATATGTAAAACTCACTTATTATACAAGCACGGTATAACGATTAAAGAAGAGTTCATTAAGGTATCTTTCCTTTCTGTCTTAAATCATGGCAAACAGACAGCAGAGATGCAGAGAATGGAGAATATCACAAACACCCAACAAGTCATGGGTATCATTGAACAGTTCAAGGCGATGATGTTAGAGGATAACGAAGACACTCGCTTTATGCTAAGAAATCAAATCATAGACTTGTTACCACAGAACACAGAAGATAGAGACAGACAAGTAGAAGCAATACTTACCATTATATTCACAAAACCCCCAGAAGAGGACTTAGCAGATGTTTAGAAAAAAAATAGCAAGAGATATAGTAGAAAATGACGATGGAACAATGGAAGTAACTATAAGCTTCACCCCTTTCATTCACGGACACAATAGAGGGGCTAAAAGAAACTATGACCCTGCTATGTATCAAGAGATGGTAGAGAATAAAGAAACACAAGCACACATTAAAAATGGGTACGCAATAGGATATTATTCTCACACAGTAAGACAAAAATCAAATATGTGTATGGCAATAGAACATGACAATGATGGCAATACCCTCTATCCCGTATGTAAGACTGTCTCAATGAGCTGGGAAGATGGCAAAGTAGTACACACACAGCGTATAATGAATAACAAAAATGGTTTAGAAGTACAAAAACTTATCAGAGGTGGTATCGGCGGTTTCTCTAGTGTTCACCTACTCAGACAAGGAAGGTTTTGTGCTTTTGATTACGTACTCTCTCCTAACTTCTCATCAAATAGAGCTATAGTCGACAACGTATGTAAAGACGGAGTATGCTCACTTGATGCTGATAGTGTTGTGTTAGACAGTATCTCTTCTGAACTAGAGCAACGATATGGATTAGTAGATAAAGATGCTGCAACAACCATACTAAGATTAGAGAAGTCTATGGGTGGCTTTGACCAAGGGCTTGAAATGATAGAAAAATACAAGGCATTTGAAACTGCTGAAACAGATGCCATTACTGAAAGCAACAATCAAAAAGAAGAAATAGCTTTACTAAAAGATGAGCTAGAACTAGAAAAAGAAGCACTCCTAAAACTCCAAGAAGTTCACGATGCGTACACGGCTGATTCAATAAAAGAGAGAGAAGAAGAAGTATCCACACTTAAAACCCAAATTAAAGATTTTGGTTTTAACGTAGATAGCGACAATAAAATAACAGCTAAAGACTTCTCACATATATTTGATTCTGTAAGCTTAGACAGCATAAGGAAAGATGCGGTGAGAGCAGAGAAAAACATCACACTCAAGAGTACAAAAAGTAATGATGAAGTGGTAAATAGAATAACCGAATGGCTTAACTAGAAAATGGTTTATAGAAGAGACGGCTTATTTAGTCTAGCAGGTGAGAGTGTCGGCAAAGGCAAAGAAGATACTACTGTCTCAACCAAAGAACTAGAAAAAGTATTTAAGAAGTTTCAAGGGAAAAAAGAACAAGGCAATAGAGAGTCGCTTACACGAGAAAAGAATGACCAAACACGCAAAGAGCTAGAAGAGCAAACAAAGCTACTTAAAGATATTGCACGGGGTTCTAGGGGTGGCAGAGGTCGCAAGGGTGGCAAAGTAAATGGCTTAGTCGGTGGTGCGATAGGTGGTGCGATATTTAGTGCCTTAAAAAAGACAAGATTTCTTCCTTTGGCTATTGGTGCATATCTTTTAAGCTCCAAAGATAGAGTCAAAAAGGAAATGAATAAACTAGCTTCAAAGCAAGGGGTTGATGTTGAAAATCTTGGACTTGGTACAAGACTAAGGGCAGTTACAAACGTAATTTTTAAAGATACAGCCAGCGTAATCAATAAAGGGCTTAAACTTCTTGGTATAGATGCGAAGATAGATGAAAACTTCATGAGCGACCTTACAGCAGATATATCTTCAAAAATAGACAGCACAATAACCAACATTAGAAACAACACGGGAGCTTTTGGTAATGGGCTTCTCGACTTTTTATCAAAGACAGACGACATACTAGGGTCAACTGTAGGCAAAGCACTATCGAACATAGACAAAAGTATTAGTTTTTTAAGCGATTATGCAAAAGAAGTAGGAGACATAGGACTTAATCAGACAGCCGACCACAAGAAGTTTATCAGTCTAGTTAAAAAGATGAGAAGCATAAAAGGGCTTAACGGTGTGGTTGATGAAAAGGATATGGCACTCTATCAAAAGACACAAAATGAAGCAAAAAAGGTGGCAGGTAGACTTCAGTCAAACAGCGTCTTTACTTCACAAAGTGGGTATCAAGATGAAGCCACAGCCTTACTTGACCCCAAAAGTTTGGCAAAGATAAACGCAGATAATGCAAAAAGAAAAGTAGACTTCAGAAATGGCTTTCTTGGATTTATGTCCTCTGCATCAAGTGAAGACTTAACAGACTATAAAAACAAAAGGAAGAAGTATCTTGAAATAGGAGCAAAAGATGGCTCTTTATCTAAAAAAGAGCAAAAAGAATATAACCAAATCATGAAAGATAAAAACGCTAAACATCTTGAACTTAAAAATAAAATACTCACCACACAAAAAGAGATTGAAGCAATGGAGAATACCAAAGAACTTCTCATTAAAGATACTGCACACAGAAGTCAACTTGTAGGAAATATAAAGAACTTGGCTGAAGAGATAGAAAAAGCAAGTGATAAACTAAAAGGGCTTAATATTTCATTAGAAGAAAACCCTCTAACTAATCCAGTAACTGCAAACATAGGCGACATCTCTTTGAACGATAAAAACTTTTTAGCATACTTAGGGAAAACAGAGAGTAATAATAACTACTTTGCTAAACCTAACAAGTCAGGGTATGAGGGTAAGTACCAGTTCAGATATAGAGAAAAGGGCGACCACGGCACAATGTTACTTAAGAAACTTGGCATAACAAAAGAGCAGGTTAGGCAAAGCCCGGAACTTCAAGAAAAGGTAATGCAAACAGCGTTAGCAGAGTATAAAAAGGACTTAAAGGGAAAGAACCTACCAGTCAATAATTACACGCTATGGTTAAGACATAATCAAGGTGCAGGTGGAGCATCACAGATTATGAGAAATAAAAGTCTTACCCCTACTGTAAGGCACAATATGCTTGAACAGTTTGGTGCAAAAAAGGGACGTATGGCTACCCTTTCCGATTCAGCAATAATCCAAGCGTATCACAACAAGTTTCAGCCAAAGTTTACAACAGCACCAAGCAAAGCAAACAAGCAAAGCAACACCCACACAACAGTAACAACCACCCCACAAAACAATACAGACGTTATAAGTGCCATAAACGCACAAACAGAAGAGATAAAAAAAGCAAACAATAAAAAGAAACCGAGTAAGGAAAAAGTAGTTGTAGCTTTTAGCCCTACAGAAGCATATAAGGATATACGTTGATAGGACAATATTCAAATCAGAACTTATCAAAACTAAGCAAACTAGACCCCGTCTCTTTTTGGATAAACACTCCTATGGGCTACTATATCGGCAACCTTGACTTTGGGTTACCATTTGAATGGATAGTCGGTAAAAACATGGAGCATAAAAACATTCTAATGGCAATGATTTTAGATAAAATGGCACAAGACTTAGGCAATAGCATTTATGGCATTATAAGCGAAGTAAAGCTTACTAAAGAAGACACAGATGAGATAAAGTTAGAGATACGCTACAACAATAAAAAAGAGTTTATACTCGTCCAACAAGGAGTTTAATATGGCACTTATTAGTAAGTACTTCCAAGACCTAGCACGTTCAAAGACACAGACTAAGGACTTAGAAAACGACTTAGGGATACAGTTCTTAGCAAAAGGGATTGAACACAAGATAGAGCAGACAGAAAAAAAAATAACAACAGACGTTGCACAAATGTACGCACCTACTCAAAGAGGAGTACTCTTAGCATATAACCTTTACAAGTCTGCTACCATAGAGTTTAAATCCCCTCTTGTATTAGAAGCAATACTTTTAAGTGATGATGATGTTGTTATCCCCGATACTGCTAGATTTTCAGATGGGAACGATGTATTTTACTCGAAGTCTAAAATAGTTGCAAAAAAGGACACAGAGATAAAAGTATCTCTTACTTGTGAAGAGGTATATAAAAACTCCTTTACTATTGAAGATGGTACAGTAATGTCATACTACGATACTGGTTATAGTTACTCTGATATACACGGCATTGAAGTAAAAAAAGGCGATGATGTACTTGAATATTCACAAAACTTCATCTCTTGGACGGCTGATTATTCGATTGAAATAGACCCCTCTACAGAACAGATAACAGTAGTGTTCTTATTGAACAACAAAAGAGGTAAAGAGATAAAGACTGGTGATGTGGTAGAAGTTACAGTAAGAACTACCACCGACCTCAAAGAAGCACCCAACGGTTTAGCAATTATTGATAGTGGGTACAACCTAGTTCTTAAAGATATACAAGTAGAGAAAAACTATATACCACCTCTCACAACCCAAGCACTCATAGACAACCATAAACACAATAGATACACCTATGGAGACATTGTATTTAATGAAAACTTTAAAGAGTTGATAGAGAAAAATGTATCAAACTTGGAGATTATAAAAGTTTGGCAAGAGAGAGAAGAGAACTTAGAGAGTGGTGTAAAACTGACAAACATTAACAAGGTGTTTGTTTCATACATAGACAAAGCAGGGCTAACAGTAAACGGAGCATTAGACAAAGAGATACAGCAAGTAGTAAGAGATGCAATACATGGTAGAGATGTAGTATTTAGAGAAGCAGAAAAAACAGAGATAAAAGTACAAATAATAATTAAGACAGATGAGCCATTACCTGCCCTTGTCGCAACATCAATAAAGCATCAGCTATCTGGGTATTACGATGATATTAATACGAAGATAAATGAAACTTCTTTTTATGGACTTATATTTAAAGAGATTTCACGCTATTTAAAAGTATTTGAACTTGAAGTAGCGATTACTGATAAAGGATTGTATAAAAACAAGAAGATTTACTACATAGAGAATAGTGGAATTACACTTACTGTATCTGCACTCTCAACGGTGGGCTAAATGCAGAAGCATCTATACGAAACTAAAAGCAAAGCCCCTTTAGTTGATGAGGCAAACCATGTCATTAATGAAACCATAGACCACTTTTTAGATGATGATATTTTCTACAAGATAGCCCCCTTTTTATCCATCAAAAAAGAGATAGGCAAAGATACAGATTATTTCTCTACCAACAGAATTACACTAACAGATAAACTCAATGGACGTGAGAGAAAAACAGCTTCTTATCTTGCACCCTTTTTTAAGATAAAATCTTCACACAACCCAAAAGAAGTGTATCGTTATCTTTTGTTTAATGGGCATGATGTAGCGTATGAAGATATAGAGATTTTAACAATAAGAAGAGATGCTTCTCTTACGGCTCCTATTGATATGTCAAGCTGTGAGACCTTTACTGATTACCTAGAGTTTATCGAGATAGAAGTAAGCCTAAGAGTAAAAGTAATAAATCATTTCGACATCATAAGTAAGAACCTTAACGGGTTTGATAAATACTTCGATAGAATAACATTCAACTAGGAGAAACCCATGGCAGAAAAACTCAAAAGTAACTATGTGATAACCAACTGCTTAAAGGTCAAGGGTACGCTTATGGCTACCATTCAGAACGACTTAGGAGACGTTATCCCAACAAGATACCACCTAGTCCAAAGCCAAGACGGACTACTTATAGTAAACAGACAGTCTTTTAGTAGAAACACATACGGTATTAACAAGAACTTTGATAAAGTCTCATTCAAGTAGTGGGAAAGGTAGCACTTGACAGAAGCACAAAAAAAACTAAAAGTCAAAGAAAAAAGAGATGCAGTTATGCCCCATCTTACAAGACTGGACATCACAGCAGATGAGATAAAAGAGATACTTAGCAGAAAAGACAAAAAAGGTCTGCTTGCACCATTGCTAGAGCTTCCAGTTTCAGACATTGCAGTTATTGCTTCTTTTACAGAATTCAGTAGAGAGAAAATGCTTGAACACTTTGTAAAAAGTAGGAAATCAGCAGGAAAAACCAAAATAGACAAAGACTTAGGCAGACACCTTGCTTATATCTGTACTGCTTGTGAATGTAAAGGAATGAAAGAACTAAAAGCAGAGGTAGATAAGGAGATTAAAAAAAATATCCAAGCAGACAGAGAGAAAGAAAAGAAGCAATTTGAAAGTGGGAGTAAAGACCTCGAAAGGGTGTTTACAATTCTTGGTAAAAGTTCAAAGAGCTTAGATGCTTTTTTCGAGAAGCTAAGAGGTAGAGAAACCAACTTTAAAGCACAAGACTATTTAGACTATTTATATATCTTACGCTTTCAGTATATGGAAGTGTCGGTTAAAGGGTATGCAGAAACAGAAGTCTATTTTACTGGGCTTGTGGAAAGAGACGAAAAAGACAATATAAAAAGTCTAAACATAAAGCAAAACAAAAGTGGCGAAGAAGAGATACAAGTCAAAATAAAACAAAATAATAAGCCTGATATTAGACTGCTTCTGGGTTTGGCAAAAATCAATGAGGAGATAGTCAAAATAGAGAGCATGATGTCTATTGAGATAAGCGAAGAGGAACTTGCAGAGAAGTATGATAACTACTTGAAAAAAGCAAAAGAAACACACTTAGAACGATTATCAGAGGTAATGGATATTGGCAAAGACCTACTCAAAGATTGATTTCGAACAAAACATAGCAAGACTGGCTATGTATACGAGCTATGACAAGGTCTGGAACGATGACTTTTTTCAAAATGCTTTCGTAGAAAAATACCAATGGAATTTACCCCTTTTAGCTTATGAGGTCTTTGGTATCGAAATGACATTTCAGCAAATACAAATATGGGTTGAATTCCTAAAGACGGGAGGGTTTAAGGGTGGCAGACTAGCAGTTCCATCAGGGCATAGTTGTTGTCCTGCTGGGGAAACAGTCATGATGATGGACGGAAGTATCCGTAATGTAGAGGACGTGAAAAAAAGAGATGGGCTTAGGGGAGAAGATGGAAAACATAGAGTAGTAAAACACTTATTTAAAGGGAGAGATAATATCGTTGCATTCATTCTAAGAGATGGAACGAAGAAGAGGTACACAATGGGTCATAAGCTTGTGTTACTAATCAATAGAAAAGAAGTAACAATAAGCGTGGCAGATTGGATATGTTTAAACTATGAGGATAAAAAGGACTCATACTTTAAAAAAGTAGTAAATGGCAAACGTAAATCAGTAAGAATAGTGGACTATAGACAAGATGGATTTGAGCCATACTATGGGTTTAGTGTCAACAAAAATCATAGATACTTAGACGGTGATGGGTTCATTACTCATAATACGGGCAAAACAAAGATGATAGGCTTGCTCTCTATACATCACTTGTTATGTTTTAGAAAGTCTATCACGAGGATAACAGCCCCTACTTTAGGACAAATAACATCTTCATCATTTAAAGAGATGAACTCCTCTTTGTCAGGCATGGAAGATAACAGAAGAGTAGGGGACAAGATATATGTTCCTAAGTGGGGGTTTCTTTTATCTTTTATACAAGCAAACATGGAAACTATCTATGTCAAAGGATTTAAAACAGAATGGTACATAGAAGCAAGGACAGCACCCAAAGGTAGCCCCGAAAACATCGCAGGACAGCATCAGTACTCTTATCTTCTTATCTTTGATGAAGCATCTGGAATAAATGACGACACTATAGCTGTATCACTAGGAGCATTGTCTGAAAGATATAACTCTTGTATAGCCTTTTCACAACACACAAGGCTTAACGGTAAGTTCCATGAATGGACGGGAGTAAACAGCATAGGCAGAGGTGGGTCGTGGGGGGTGCTTAGGCTCTCTTCACGCTTATCCCCTCGTACTTCTATCTCTCAGCTCAAAATCATGCTTAATACGTACACAGAAGATGAAATAAGGGTAAAGGTTGATGGACTTGCACCAAAGAGGGAACAAGGGAAACTATTTGACAGCGAAGACATAGATGCTCTCTTTGATACACAAAACAAGATGTTTACAAAGAATAAGTTATTTACTCAACTTGTGGTTTCCTATGATGTTGGATATACAGGCTATAGAGATAGTTCAGTTGCTGTATTCGCAGAAGTGTTTGCTTTTAACGATAAGATAACAGAGAAAATGAAGAAATACATCAGAGTGGTAAAAATTGCAAAAGATGGAACATTCAAGAAGCCCGTAGAATACACCACTAATGTTTTATTTCCAGAGATTTTAACTTTTCTTGACCTACAAGCACAAAAAGGAATTATTTATGACGTTATCCATGTCTTAGGTGATGCAAGTGCAGGAGGAGATGAAGCCTTTACTAAGCTAGAAGATTTACTTATGTCTGTAGGAGGATATGACTTCAACTGTAAGCCGATACGTTGGGGGAGCGACAAGTTATATTTTGAGGATAAAAAGAGGTTTATAAACACAAGGGCGAAAGCATTTATAACCCTAAGAAGTTCTTTGGCAGATGATAGCATTGTGATACTTGACAAGGCATATCGACCTAGAATAATATCAGACTTGCTGTGTTTAAGTTATTCTTTTACAGACAGATTACTGTATAAGATAGTGAGTAAGCAACAATTATCAAAAGAGGGGTTTCAATCCCCCGACTTTGCCGATGCCTTAGCCCAAGTAGAGTTAGCTAATTTTGTTGTTTCCAATGATGAATTTGGAGAAGATATTGATGAGCTAATGGGTGAGGTTGTCGATACGGAAATAATCACAGAGGTACATTCAGATGAGAGTGGATTTTCTAGTATACAGATGGAAAAAGATATGATGGAGCTTGATGTGTTAGACGAGCTTGACGATGAAGATGAATTTGGTGAAGAACTTGATGATGAACTAGACATCGGCTTCACAGTAGAATAGGAGAGATTTTGAAAAAGATAAGACAATACAATATTTTTGTACTCATGTACGACCCACGTTCGCCCGATACTTATTTCCATGGACGTGTGAGGATTTCAAAGAACTTATCCACGGGAATGCTGGTGTCTGTTCATTTATCTTCACAGTTCACACAAAGAAGCAAATACGGCGAGGGTGTCAAGAGATTAAAGGCATCGCAAGAGCAAAATGTAAAAATGGATTTTGTCATCTCTTCTGATAAAAGCTTAGTAGACATCTTCACGGGTTTTTTATACGACCCCTTTAACCTTAAAGACATTCCTGCTCTTATAAGAAATTACACAACTAATTTTGATAGAATAAACACAATTAGCAACAAGCAAAAAAGAGTAAATGAGATTAAACTAGGACAAGGATTAGAGATGAAAGAGGACGGGCAGATACCTAAGTTATCGCTTGACTACTCTATGATTAATAACCAAACCCTAGCAATCTTGTTTGCTGTAGATGCTGTTGTGAACTATAACGTAGGTGGTCTAATCTATGAATATGAAAGAGAGAACTAATGCCCCCATTAATTGAGAAACAAATATCCATTAACAGTTTAAACATAAGCTCTGCAATGGATAACAAAGCACCAAGCCAAGTCCTAGACGTGGTGCCGTCCACAAACATGGTAGAGCCAAGCCGTGCCTTTAGTAAACTAAACAAGCTACTAAGTACTGGGATTGTATCTATGACCCCTACTGCTAGAGTAGATGGAGCTAAAACATACTTAGACATTATGCTAGATGCCGTGATTGAAAGTAACGTAGGTAAGCACTATGTAAGCACGAGAGAGAAGATTACGATAGATGCCACAGACATCATCACAAATGACAAAATAGGCAAAGTATACGCAAGTGTAACCTATACGGATAACGACATCGCTAAAGATACTTTTGTAAACGACATCTTAAAGATTTCTATTTTAGATGTAGCCGACACAGCACCTGCTAAGTCTTTGTATCTCATGGAAGCTAAGAATACAGCAGGAGTACTAGAGATTACCCCTGCAAGTATAGGGTATGGAGTCTATAATAAAGACGGAAACCTAGTTGATTTCAATGGCGACCCAGTAGCATCAGAGGTGCAACAATGGTACAATAGAGCCGTAAACAAAAACGCAGGTAACGGTCTCCAAATAAAAGAGGCGGTAGAAGCTAGAGAAGTTTCTGTTAAAGACGACAAGGCACAGTATTTTCTAAAATCCCCAACAGGACAAATTAGAGGGGTAATAAAGATACATGACACTACTAAGCCTGATACAGACCCTATAAGAAGATTAGAACTTGCTATGGTTAAAGATGATGGCTCTTATGCTTCATACTACTTTGACAAAGACGGGTATATTACTACTCCTAAAGGTAGAGTACTAACCACAAGCTCTAGTGTTGCATGGGAAACTATATTTGCTGGGTCTACGACAGACTATGGAACAACCTCATTATTGCCAGACTCCCTCTATCATGTGGAGGTAATAAACCAAGGGCTGAGGTATATGATATTAATGCCAATATCAGGTAATGCCACTATGATTGGAGCTTGTGGTGACCAGTTTGTGGAATGCAAGTACTACACGATAGTGTCAGGTGTTACAACAAGAAGAATATCTGTAGCCAATGGTAGTATAGCCTCAATTAGACGAATCAAGTTGATAGGATAGGATAATGTACATATACTTAGAAGAAAACCAAGTAACAGGGTACGCTGAAATACTAGCTAAACCTATAGTAGACAAAGAGGTAGAAGTACCTGATGATATGTGGGAACGTCCTACTATCAAAGACAAGAACGGTAACGAAGTACCTGACGAGAAAGCTAAACAACCGATGGTTAAAAAGACTATCCAAGTAGAAGTAGAGCATGAAGAGACAGACACATTTAAGATTGTAGAGAATGTACCTAAAGATTTTAAAGAAAACTTCCAAGAATACTCTTATGTAAACGGCAAACTCAAAAAGACTGGCAAGTCACAAGAGGTATTAAGTCAAGAGCTTAAGACAGCCAAAGAAGAGAAAATCAAAGGCTTAGAGATACACAAGGCTTTAAAAGTAGGAGAGTACATCTTCTCTACTGCAAGACAAGATATTTTAAAGTATAAAGAAGCTGTAGATGCAGACGAAGCACTAGAAGAGGACAACGTTAAACTGTTTACATATTCAGGCATAGCAGAGTTCACTATCGCAGAAGCGAGAGAAGTGTTAAAAGAGTTGTTTAGAAAAGCAAAGACGGACTACTGGAGAAAACGAGAGTTTTTAAACAAAGTAGAAGAAGCAAAAGACATTAAAGATTTAGAAAAAATCGTATTAAAATAAAGGATAAACATGACAAGTATAGCCCCTATTCCAATAGAGAAAGATACACCAATGAACTTAGGTACTGGTGTAAGGATGGTACAAGCAGAGGACAACAAGCAGAGGATTTTCTTTTCTGTTGGAGCTACAGCAGAGTGTTGGCTTGAGGGTAAAAGCATTATTACTTTCTCTGGGGCTGAAAATGTTTGGATTAAGATGGGTGTTGATACTAATCTTAACGTGTTCAAGGATTAGAGATGCCATTGAATGAAAATGTAGTAGTAGGAGCAGTAGCAGGTGGCGGTGGCACTTCTTTAACTCCTGAGCAAATAGCATCACTGAATGAAATACCAAACAAAGTACCAAAAGCAGATAAAGCAGCTTCAGCAGATATAGACAATGCAACTCCTAATAAATGGATTGATGCAGAGCTATTAAAGCTAAAGTTGTCAGGTATCGCAAGTACAAGCATTACCAACATTGATTTAAAGTCTACTGGTAACACTAATGAGTATGTAGTAGAAATTACATGGACTGATGAAAATGGAGTTGTGCAAACAGCAACAGACCCAACACCTATGCTAATAGAGGGTGCTGGACTTACTCCAGAACAAGTAGCATCATTAGCAACGATTACCAACAAAGTAGATAAGTCAAAAAAAGCTAACATGCCTGATGTAGTTACTGGAAAAGTAGACGCATGGATTGACGCAAAAACACTAAAAGACTCTTTACCAGAAAGTGGAAGTCCTCAACAAATAGTTGAAGGAACAGACAATACAGAACGTACATATACTCCTACTGCTATAAAAACAGCAATAGAATTATTAAGTTCGGGATATAAGTTTTGGGTAAATGATGAAGCTGGTTATGGTGATGGAACAATAGCGGGAACAAAACCTGAGAATGTTATTGTTATCAGTCCTGTTGATTCTAAACTTTACAAAGCTTTAGTACCTAGTATTGCTGTAAATAAAGAACCATCAGTTAATCCTACATTGTGGGAATTAATAGTAGACGAAGAAGTGGCAGCAGAGTTAAGAAAGATTCAGAAGGCTGCGGTAACTACTTATACTGACCCAGAGCAGAGAACAATTATGGCTAGTAATTCAATAGAATTTCATTCTAAGTTTGGAACACCCGAACAAAGACACATGAGATTTAACCAATCGAACGATGGTTTGATTTGGGAAATGATTCCGTCGTTCCCAGCAGGAGTTGCTCCACGGTTCAGATACGATTACACACTAGGTAAATACACCATTGGTGGTAAAGATATTATGACTGCTGGTGATGTAGCAAAGCTAGATGAGTTAAAAGACGTAACCCCTCCAACATCTAAGACTGGTGGAGCTACATACGATACTGTGTGGGATTCTAACACTAACAAATATGTTATGACTAAAAGACCTTCAGCTCAAGCTTTACATATCCTAGATTGTGAAGCTGACCCATACCCAGGGGATTATGTAACCAATGGAGGCAATATATATGCAGGTATATCATACCACGCGAGTATAAGCGATGGTTGGAATCTGAATGGAGGAGTTGCTACAGTAACTAATGCAGGACGATACATCGTTAATGTTCATACTGTTATTCGACCGAATACCTCTAACGGTAGAGCGGCTAAAGCAGTCATACAATTAATGATGAATGGTGTTGTTGTTGCAGTAACTAAATCTGAAGAGAAGGTTGAGAATAATATCTCAATAGCTTGGGCTGGAGATATGCCTGCTGGTGGAACTCTTGCAATTAAATTTACTTCACAGGATGGAGCATTTAGAGCAGCGTACACACATTTATCAGCAGCAGAAGTTGGCAAAGATTTTTCAGCTACAGCTCATACACATACTAACCTTACCTCTTTGAATAAGTTTGGAGAGACAGCTACAGGTAGTCTTACGTTTGATGGTAAAGCGTTACTAGAAGAGAAAAGTGTGACGGGTATATTAGAAGGACAAGACACTAGTGTGGGTAGCTACTCACCCCAAACTCTACAAAACGCAATACGTCTACTAGATTCAGGATATAAATTATGGAAAGATACAGTAACAACATATGGTGATGGAACTATAGCAGGGACAGACCCTTTAGACGTTATTGTTATAGACCCTACTGATTCAAAGCTTTACAAAGCTTTAGTGTCAACTGTACCAGTAAATAAAAAGCCATCAGCTAACCCTGACGTTTGGGAATTAATTATAGATGAATTAGAGTTAAAAAATATTATCAAAACTTCTGTATCTACTTACACTAACCCTGAGCAGAGGTCATTAATGGCTAGTAATTCATTAACTCAGTACTCAAAGTTTGGAACACCTGACCAAAGAAGCATGAATATGAATCAAACCAACGATGGTTTATTTTGGGAAATGATTCCGTCGTTCCCAGCAGGAGTTGCTCCACGGTTAAGATACGATTATGAACTAGGAAGATACACAATTGGTGGTGTAGATATCATGGCGGCTAGAAACAACTTAGAAAGAGTTGATTCTATCGTACAAGATTACAAAACCGTTCAAGGTATTTATATGCCAGCAGGAACGACCACTAATCCTATGCCATATTTGGGAGAGCTGAAAGACGATGACACGTTTCATTTGAAATTGGTTAAGGAAACAACATACGGTTATACTGAGCAATACGTCAGAATTAGAAACGGTATTTCAACATATGATTTATTCGGTGAACAACAATATGATTTCATAAAGATAGTATTCAACTTTGCTGCAAAAACATATACGGTTAGAACATCAACACGAAACATGACTTACCATGGTCACGTGATAAAAAGATTAGCTGAACCATCAAGCCCTACAATAGTTGTAGATACTATTGGAATGACTGATGGAGATACATTTGCGTATGACAAAACAAACAACAAAATGATTAAAGCAGTAGACAAAGGTACTGAGTTCTTTAATATAGAGTTATTAAAATCAAAAGCATTCCCTGCTCTTACCCTGCCAGATAATAACAGTACTTTTGCTCAGCTTTTTAATAACGCAGATAATGATTTGTTTACGATTACAAACAACAGCACTATCACATTCAAGAAGAAGTGTTTGATTGGTGTAAGGTTTAAAACTAACTGGGGATTAAGTTCGTCAGAGAGAATAGATGGAAAACAAACAACATTGACGTTTGATTACAATGGAAAGATAAAAGAAAGACAAAGGTTTTACCATAACGTATCAAATGGAGATACAGTAGATTTTACTGGATTACCTAGGTTATATGAGATTGGAGATAGATTAAGCATGACGGTATACAAAGATATATTCGAAACGTCAAAATATACTTCTTACAATGCTTTGGCAATAACAAAGATAAGGGAGTATTAGGATGGAAGCAATATTAGGGTATTTAAAAGAGATATTAGCACTACTAAAGAACTTGATTAATAAAGACACCAATAAAGAGAGTGCGACTCAACCTACACCCAGCGGTGCAAAACCACAACAGACGGCTAAACCAATATCTATCAAGACTGACATAAAACCAAAGACTTGGTACAATGGGAAAGTCTCTAGACATAAATATACAGTAATACCTAAAGGTAACGCATGTAACTTGGTAACTGGCTTTACAGACAAGAAAGCTTCAAGATGGAATGATATGGCATACATCGTAGCCTTTAACGAAAAAGGTACGATAGATGTACGTGATGGGGATACATATAGAGCTGATACGACAATAACATATGAAGCGAATAAAGAATACATTATTGAATTTGCAATAAGTAACCATACGTATTCTGTATCTGTAAACGGAATACTTATTGCTAAAAATTATAAAGTACGGACTGAAAAGAAAGCTATACAAGGAGTATTGACTATAGCTGCTTATGATACTAGTAAATATGGAGCTACTATTAAATACACTAATGAGCTAGTTTCTTCTAAGCCTATTGTTACACCTAGACCATCTAAACATGATGTTAGTATGGTTGGGGCGTTTAAGGACGAGAATATAAGACACCCTGCATTAATACATGACCACGACGAATTAATGGCAGTTAAAGCAGAGTGGAATAACCTCAAATATGATTTTGTTAAAAAAGGGAAACATGCTGAGGGACGTATCTATGAATGGAAAAAAGCAAGATTTAAAATTGCATATACTTTAGAACTTATGGCTAATGAGCGAAGGAATGCAACTTACTTCCTAAATGAGATAACCAGGGGGCTATACAGAGCATTGTTCGCATACATGGATAAAGGAGTAGGGAAACTAAGTTCTAAACAAACTTTTGATGAAGCGATAGAAATACTATCTAAATTTAAATCAATAAAACATATAACATCAAATGCAGGTAATCCAAGAACACAAAAGTATCTCGATACAGCATGGGCTGGGGTTTCCCTCAATCAGGCTTTAGAATTACTTTTTCATAACCCTGTGCATAAAGTCACTAATAAACAAAAAGAAACACTCTTAGGTATTGCAGATGTAATCTATGCAACTGGACAATCAAATCCTGACGCATGGTTGAAGAATAAGAAGAGTAAAAACTATGACTATCTTCATCAGTCTTTTATGGGACTTAACTGGGTTACGGCAGATGTTAACGCTAAACTTTCTTATTGGACTGTCCAGCATGGTGTTGCTACTAATCAAGCAGATAAAGACTTCGCTATAGAACGTATGAATTATTGGGCTTTCTTTATAACACAGAGTGGTGTCCAGTCTATGATTTATATGTATGGGGACAAAGGAACTCCTTGGGGCAGAGACGGGAAAGCTTTAAATAACGATGGAGTATCTCGACCATACTTTTTTAACCCACGAGACAAGAACGGGAAAGTATTAACTAGGTGGGCTATTTGGGAATTATGGCAATTCTATGGGAATCAAGTATGGTTCTTAGGTAAATGCAAATGTTGCTGGACTAAAGAGAAAGATGGTTTATGTCCTGAATTTTTTAGGGATTCTTGGCATGCTATGGTAGGAATAGAATACTTAACAGACGCGATGTATATTATGAAGAAAAATGGTCACTCTGACCTATTTGATATACATAAAGATAGACTTAATGCATACATGAAAGTGATGTATGGTGCATTAATTAAAGCGCACTTTCCTAAAAGCCCATTAGGGTGGAATATCCCAAGAGGACCAGACAGAGGAAGAAGTAATTCAGAGCCTCAACACTATGATAATTCTTGCTATAATGGAGGGAAAGCTAAACGGTCAAGAGATACTATCAATGTACATGGTATACATGCTCTTGGGGAAGCAGGGTTTGGCTCATCTTTATATAAAATTATGAAATCTAACCCTGATATAAAATCGCCTGAGATGGAGTACTACATACAACAAACAAAAGGCAAATGCTCAACAGCAAATGAACTTACTTTCGAGTACTTCTTTAGAAACATAGCAAAAGGGTGAAAATTGATACTCCACCCCATGAATGAGGTGGAGTATCAAAAAGTAGATTAAACTATTCTCTCTATGGCGTGCTGAGGTAATATACCCTTCATCCTATCCCTCCATGCTTCGGCATAGATAGCACGTTGCTTTTTATAGGCTTGTGAAGCTTCTTGGATGTCATTATAGTAGCCTAAGTGTTTGCCTTTACCGTTACCCTCGTTTATTTCGGCTCTCCACTTCTTATATCTTTTAGCCCAACTCACTCCTACTACCCCACTTGTGTTGTTTGATTTATTGTTGGTTAGAAAACCGTTTAATTGCCTAGTAATAAATAAGCAAGTAGCAGGAGAATAGATTTTATCATCTCCAAGTAGGTCTTTATCCAACTCATATCCATCTATATAGTTAGTCTCAAACCATTCACCGTAGTTTTGAAAATTGTGCCACTCTTCACATACAGTAGCGTCTCTATAAGAGGGGTTTTCTTCATGGGATTTTGCAGAGTAGCATCGTCCTAGCATACTCTGCCATGTCTGATATGCTTTCTTGTGTGTTTTTTTTGAATATTTGCCTAGTCCAACAAATCCAACCCTATAGACAGATTTGTGAAATACGTTTTTGACCACTCCTCTCTTCGCATGAGAAAACCGCACTTCTCTCTCATAAGTATCATCAATTCTAACCGTGCAATACTTATTTTTACTCCCACCATCAATCACTTCAAGAGTATAACCTTCTATGGATATGAACGTTTCACCGATATGTTTTCTGCTGTATTTTTTGATTGTGTTCATTGAGGACTCCTACATCCAATTATTTAGTAGAACCTGTAGGGATGTAGGATAGCTACAAGCTCTACTAAGTAACCTACGCATATTATATCTAATCAAAATTAAAGATGAACTACTGCTTTGTCTAAAGTTTCAACGTGAACTATACGCTATAATCATAGTTATATTTTAAAGGATTTTTAATGGTGATTAAAGTCGCGTCATACAAAGCATGGAATAATCCTAGAGCAACATGGTTTGACAAGCTCATAGCCATCGTTAGTTTTGGGAGTTATTCACATACTGAACTAATAGTAGGAGACCTCTGGTACACAGTCTCATTGAGAGATGGTATAGCTAGAGTGAAAAAAATAAACGGGAATGAAAACCAATGGAAATTCCACCATCTATCTGTTACACCTCACGAGAGACTTAGATTAAAACAACGCATTAAAGAAGAGATTAATAAAGATATTGAGTATGACAAACTAGGAGCGGTAACATCCCCGCTTCCATTATGCCTAGATATTAAAGATAAGAAGTACTGTACTGAGGCAGTAGTAGGGTTATTGTCAGAAATACAGAGTGTCAATAAGAAGTATAAATTTAAAAAAGGGTGTAGATACACTCCTAGTTCATTCCTAGAAAAGCTAACTAATGGCTAAAGTGAAGTATTAAACTATTCTCTCTATCGCTTCTTTTGGGAGTATGTTTTTCATCTTGTCTTTCCATTCTTGAGCGTAAATAGTACGTTGCTTTTTATAGGCTTTAGAGGCTTCTTCTTTGTCATGGTAGCGTCCTAATTTTTTTTGTTTACCTTTGCCATCATATATTTGTGTTAACCATTTGCCTGCATCTTTATCCCAACACACTCCAACTGCTCCACTCTTGTTGTTTAACTGCTTATTAGCTAGAAAAGTGTTTAATTGCTTAGGTATAAATATGCAGGTTTCAGGAGAATAGATTTTATCGTCTCCAAGTAGGTCTTTGTCTATCTCGTATCCCTCTATGTAGTTATTTTCAAACCACTTCGCAAATACTTGAAAGTTATGCCATTCTTCACATACAGTGGCATCTTCGTACGTCGGGCATTTCTCGTGAAATTTAGGGTTATAGCACCGTCCTAGCATCTCTTTCCATGTGTAGTATATCTTATTATGCGTTTTACTTGAATATCTACCTAAACCTAAAAAACCCACACCGTAGACAGATGGATGCAGTAAATTTTTAACTTCTCCTCTTTTCACATGGTCAAACTGTCTTTCCACCTCATAAACATCATCAACCCTCACGGTGCAGTAATTCCTCTTAGTCCCACCATCCACAACCTGAACAGTGTGTCCCTCTTTTGAGATGTATGTTTCACCGATTCTTCTACGATTGTATTTCTTGATTATTTTCATTGCAGGCTCCACACCATTAATTTGAAGAAGTCGCGGGGTGTGGAGTAGCCACGACCTCTGCGAATTAATCTTGCATATTATACTATTTATCACTTAATCTATCAGTTTTCAAACTGAGATAAATGATACAATGCTATTATATTTTACTCTAAAGAAAGTGTTTTCTTTTAAGGGGCGGTAATAGATGGATTATGCTTTACTTGGGTTGGGTCTACTTATTGCCCTACTGTATTTAGACAGTAAAAAACATACAAAAAAAAGGGAAAAGATGAGTCCGACAATACAGATAAGCAAAAACCAAATTAAGGATAGCGATGATATCGGTTGGTTTGATGAAATTACTCATGAGAGTACTCCTGAAATAGGCACTACAGAAGAATTTGATGAAGAACTTGAAACAGAAGAACCTATAACAGAAGAGCCAACCATACCCGAAAAGATACAAGAGATAGCAGTAGGGACAGTAGACCGAACGGGCTACCTTGAGGACAACGACACCATAACCGTCTACAACAACCTGAACAAAAAAGTGATTGTAGTTAATGGAAAGTAACGCAACAATAAAAGTAGTAGAGGTAAGTGG